>REGO01001375.1:52467-67700 GCA_010120015.1 Rhombomys opimus | reverse complement strand
TTACTTGGTTTGCTGCTTTTCAGCTTCTTTAGTTCTTTATATATACTGGATATGAGTCCTCTGTCAGATAAAGGGTTGGTGAAGATTCTTTCCCAATCTGTAGGCAGTCGCTTTGTTTTGATGACGGTGTCCTTTGCTTTGCAGAAACTTTTCAGTTTCATGAGGTCCCATTTATTGATTGTTGCTCTTAGAGCCTGTTCTGTTGGTGTTCTGTTCAGGAAGTTTTCTTCTGTACCAATGAGTTCTAGGATATTCCCCACTTTTTTTCTAGCCGATTTAATGTGTCTGGTTTTATGTTGAAGTTTTTGATCCACTTGGACTTCAGAAAACTATCTTTACATTTTTGACAAACCTTTTAAGTGATGCAAATGAGACATGCATAGTTAAGCTACACTAGATTCTAAGTTACCTGAAAAAAAAAAAAAACAAAAAACAAAAAAACAAAAAACAAAGCTAATTTGCTAACCATTATGCTATAATGCCTAAAAGAGAACTCCTTACAGAAAAACAGTTTGACATACATTTATTGAGAAGACAACAATGTGGTAGTGTTTTGTCATTTAAACAGTTTAATATTTGCTTATACAAAATAGGGGATGTCAGCCATAGACTAAATGGTTAAGCAATTTGAAAGAACACAGGGACTGCAAAGTTTCCTGTAACTCATCAGGTCAGATATTAAAGGACTCTGGCCTGGGAGTCACTACAACTGCAGACCTTTGTGCATCTACTGATGTTAAGGGTTTTGCTGCTGAGTTAGCCAACATAAGAGGAAAGTACTGGTCAATAAGAAGGAAGAAAGTGCAGTTAAGAAAACAATGCCATGGCCATAGCTTATGTGTGGAACTTAAGCAAACTGTAAAGAAAAAAATATTAAATGGGCTACAGAGCTAAACAGAAATCTCAACAGAGAAATATCAAATGGCAGAGAAATACTTAAAGAAATGCTCACCATCCTTAGTCATTTGAGAAATGCATATCAAAAAGTCCATGAGATATTACCTTACACCCATCAGAATATCTAAGATCAAAAACTCAAGAGACAACACATACTGGAGAGGAGGTACAGAAAGGGGAACCCTTCTCCTTTGCTGGTGAGAATGTAAACTTGTACAACCACTTTGGAAATCTATCTAGAAATTTCTCAGAAAATTGGAAATAGTGCTACCTCATAATCCAGCTATATCACTCCTAGGCCTGTATCTGAAATATGTTCAACTATATGTTCAACAAAGACATTTGCTCAGCCATGTTATTCATTATAACCAAAATCTGGAAATAACCTACATGTCCCTCAATGGAGGAATGGATACAGAAATTGTGTTATATTTACATGATGGAATAGTAATCAGCAACTAAAAACAAGAATATCATGAAATTTGCAGGCAAATGGATGGAACTAGAAAATATCAACCTGAGTGCAATAACCCAGAAGCAGAAAGACACACAGGTATGTACTCACTTATAAGAGGATATTAGACATATAATATAATTTGAACATACTAAAATCTATAGTCCTACAGAATATAAACAACAAGGGAGACCTTAGAAAAGATGTTCAGTCCTCATTCAGAAGGGCAAACAGGGTAGACATAGAAAATAGGAGAAGACAGGGAACAGGAGAGGATCCTACCACAGAAGGTCTCTGAAAGACTCTGCCTAGCAGGATATGGAAGTAGATATTTCTAGCCAAACTTTGGGTAGAGTGCAGGGACTCTCATGGAAGAAGGGGGTGATAGAAAAACCTGGAGGGGAGCAGGTACTCCACAAAGAGACCAACAGAGCCAAAAAACTTGGGCTCAGGGGAAAGGGCCTGAAGAGACTGATACTCTAACAAAGGATCATCCACAGCCTGCTAAGATGTAGCCCATAGGCAGCTCAGTCTCCAAGTGGAATTCCTTAGTAAGGGGAGCAGGGGCTGTCTCCAACATGAACTCAGAGAACTCACTTCTCCTTGGGGATTGTAGCCTTGCCAAGCCAGATAGTAAAAGAATACAGCCAATCCTACTGATACCTGATAGGGTCATATAGAAGGGGAGGAAGACCTTCCCTATCAGAGAACTAGGGAAAGGGCATATGGGGAGAAGAGGGAGAGAAGGTGGAACAGGAGAAGTTGAGGGAGGGGGCTGCAGCAGGGATAAAGAGTGAATTAATTTTAATAAATAAACATATAAATAAAATTAAATTTAAAAAACAAAATGAATAAATTGTAATAAATAATAAATAAAATTTTAAAAGGAAATCAAATCCTCTATTTATTTTTCAGCAATTAACATTATCTCCATAGAAAGCTGCAGATAATTTAGATTCTTTCTTCATAAGGAAATGATGTAAATATCAGACATATCAGATATGAACTTTGGGTAATTGTTGCTAACAATGGCCACAACACCAGTGTGACACTTGTTGACAATAGAGACCTAGGCAACAACACTAAAGATGAATAAAACCATAAACAAACATGCAAGGACACGGTAAAGTTTCTTTGTTTGGTGATTTTATAGTAAAACTGTGTTAGTCATAAGGGCAATGAAGGCAAAATCTGATTTATATGATTTATGTAATATTATTTAATTTTTAGCACTCAAATGGCCTATAATATGTAGGTATAACAAAAAGCTATTGGGGGTGCCATCTCTCCAGTTTTCCTAGAATTTTTAGCTATCATCATTTCAACCTGACCTTGGTTGCATCTTGGCTTAATATAGGTAGCAGATGTACAAAATTATCTAATTATGTTCTTACTCAAAACTCTTTTCCTCTTTTCTTATTCAAATTAATATATGTATATATTGTGTGTCTCATATATATATATATATATATATATACATATACATATATACAACACGCACATACATATATAATAATATGCGTGTATATATTCACAAGATTTATGCAAGAAGCTGAAGTTCAGGGTCAGCTCCTCCAACAGTCTTTGGGGATGATAATTTATAAATCCTGTGATACTCTGATTATTTGTTTGAATGTTATAGACAGTTTTGTGTAAACTGCAGTGTTTTATTAATCTCTTGGGTAGTAATCAGCATCATGGAATTGTGAATTTTTGAAGTTTAAGTCCAAAGAGACTTTTATTAATCAGCCTCAGTGCTATAGTCTGTAGTTTCTTATTTTTCAAATTGATGATTTGTAATATACACATGGAGCTCCACAAGGAGAGAAACAGAACTAAGAAATCTGGGCCCAGGTGTCGTTTCTGAGACTGATACTATAACCACAGACCATGCATGGAGATAACTTAGAGTCCCTGTGCAGTTGTAGCCCATGGCACTCAGTATCCAAGTGGGTACCCTAGTAAGGGGAACATTGGCTATCTCTGACATGAACTCAGTGGCTGGTTTTTTAATCGCCTCCCCCTGAGGGGGAGCAGCCTTACCAGGGCACAGAGGAAGAAAATGCAGCCAGTCCTGATGAGACTTGATAGATTGTGGTCAGATTGAAGGGGAGGAGGACCTTCCTTATAGGTGGACTTGAAGAGGGGCATGGGAGGAAATGAGGAAGGAGGTTAGGATTGGGAGGGAATGAGGGAGGTGTCTACAGCTGGGATAAAAATTGAATAAACTGTAATTAATATGAATAAAAATTAAAATTAAAAAAGAAAGAATTGCTAGGCTTCATCATTTAACATACATAGGGATAGGGCTCACCTATCTGTTGGAAAAAAGGGGACTATAATTTGAAGTCTTTCTCAGTATTATCAGTACCTTGTTTCATTACTATCTTTTATGAAACAAGCCTGCCTGAGGCTTCTGTAATATAAACTTAATTGTAGGATCCTTTTATTTTACAACTTGTATTTTTGAACATCTCTCTGTACTCTAAGTAAACTAAAAATGATAATTATTTTAATGTGGATAATATAGGACAACACAGAAGAAAAAATCACTGAGAACAAAAACTGAGCTATCACCAAGGAAGCAAGAGCATTTTTAAAGTCCTGTGAAGCTCAGGGTCATTAAAATATAACAGTGGAGAGCAATGGTTTGAAAGTGTCCCAACAAAGTTCATTAAACTTAGTCCCAAGTTTATATGTTAATGAAACTTGGATGGAGGATTCTTGGGGATGTTATAGGAATTAGATGAGGTCATTGATTTAGATCTCGACGCCCATAATGACATTAGTAGCTGTACAATATGAAGGATTCCAAGCTTCAACATCACTCTGTTTCACCATGACATGCCCCCTGCGGCATTTATGGCAGAATGTTGTCACAAGAGGACAAGCACTTTCTGGCTACACTTTGGATTTCCCAGCTTCTGGACCCGCAGTAATTTATTTTCTTTTAAAAAATTAATGAACTTACATTTTATTCACATTCCATCCTTGTTGTAACCACTTCCCTCCTCCCCTTCCATCCCCACTCTTTGCACTTCCCTTTTCCCTCTGGCTTCTTCCTCAGAAAAGGGCAGCTCCCTTTCCCATCTTCCCCAGATCGTCAAGTTGCATCAGGACTGAGCATGTCTTTTTCTTCTATGGCCTGGGTAGGCATTCCTGCCAGGGGAAAGTGACAAAATGCTGGCAAGTGAGTGTTTGTCCCATGAAGCCCCCACTTCCCTAACTAGATGACCCACATGAAGCCTAAGCTGTCCATCTGCTCCAACTCTGTAGGGGGCCTAGGCCCAGTTCATGTATGGTTCTTCGTTAAGCTTCAGTCTCAGCAAGCCGTGGGCCCTGGTTAGTTGTTGTGTTGGTCTTCCTGTGGAGCCCGTGTCACCTCCAGGTCCTTTTCTTCTTCCTCCCACTTTTTCAAAAGACTCCACATGAATCACCCAATGTTTGGCGATGAGTCTCAACATCTGCTTTGAGGCTCTGCTGGGCAGTGTTTCTTAGAGGACAACTCTGTCAGGTTCCTGTTCTGTAAGCTTAGCAGAAAATCAATCATAGTGTCAGGCCTTGGCACACTCCCATAGGGTAGGTCTTTGATTGGGCCAGGCATTTGTTGGGCATTTTCTCAATCTCTGTTCTATCTGCTCTACCTTTATCCCTACATATCTTATAGACAAGGTAAATTTGAAGTTGAAATTTTTGTAGGTGGGTTGGAGTTCACCTCCCTCTATTAAGAGGCTAGTCTAGTTAGAGGATGTCCTCTTCAGTCTCTATCACCTCTGCTCTTAGGAGTCACTGCTTGAATCTCCCTCATATACTTCCACGGTCCTACCCTGACTTAGGAATCCAGCTAGTCACAGAGATAACCCACACTGTTTCTCTTTTCTCTATAGGCCTCTGTTCTCTCACTCTCTCTCTCCCCATGTAAGATTTCCACCCCCTGTGTCCCCTCTCCTACGTTGTTTCCTCTCCTCAGCCACTACCTCTGTCTATTCTATATTTCTTTCCAAGTGAGATTTGTACAACTTCCCTTGGATCCTTCTTGTTATTTATATTCTTTGGGACTGTGCCTCGTAGCATGATTATCCTGTACTATAAGGGCTAAAATTATAGGTGTGTACATATCATATGTGCTTTTCTGCTTCTGGGTTACCTCACTCAGGATAATCTTCCCTAGTTCCAACATTTGCCTAAAAATTTCATGATTTCCTGTTTTTGTTTGTTTGTTTTGTTTTGTTTTTCTTAATAACTGAGAAGTATTCCATTGTGTAAATGTGCCACAGTTTCTTTAACTATTCTTCGATTGAGGGACATCTGGGTTGTTTCCAGATTCTGGCTATGAATATAGTTGAGCAAGTGTTTCTGCTGTGCGGTATAACTTTTTTTGAAAATTTACCCACAAGTAGTATAGGTGGGTATTTGAGGCAAAGCTATTCCAAGTTTTCTGAGAAAGTGCCAGGTTGATTTCCAAAGTGTTTGTACAAGTTTGAAATCCCACCTGCACTGGAGGAGGGTTCCCCTCTTTCCGCACCCGAGCCCGCACTTATTGTTGCTTGAGATGTTGATCTTAGCCATTCTGACCCATATGAGATGGAGAGTCCTCAGAGTCCTTTTGATTTGCATTTCCTGATAACTGTGGAAGTAGAGAATTTCTGTAAGTGCATCTCGTCTCGGCCATTCGAGATTTCTCTGTTGAAAATTCTCTGTTTAGTTGCATGACCCATTTTTTAATTTGGTTATTTGTTTATAGGTTTCAATTTCTTGAGTTCATTGTATATTTTGGGAGTTAGCCTTTTTTCAGGTGTAGGATTGGTAAAGATCTCTTCCCAATCTGTAGAGTGTTGTTTCATTCTATTGACAGTGTCCTTTGCTTTACAGAAGCTTTTCAGTTTCATAAGGTCCCATTTGTTAATCGTTGATCTTAGAGCCAGAGTTTTTGATGTTCTGTTCAGTAAGTTCTCTCCTGTGCCAATGAGTACAGGGTCTTCCCCACTTTCTCTTCTAATCCATTTAGTGTATCTGATGTTATTTATACTGAGGTCTTTGATCCACTTGGATTTGAGTTTTGTGCAGGAAGGCAAATTTGGCTCTATTTGTATTTTTTTTTCGTACAGTTATCCAGTAAGAACAGCACCATTTCTTGGAGATGCTGACATTTTTCGATTGAATCGTTTTTCTTTATAAATTATCACTGTGTGATGTTCAATTTTAAGTCTAGAAAATAGGAGTAAACAAAAATGATATTGACAGTATGACAATGTCTTCAACCATTAAGGACATGCCTTAAAAATAATTAATTTGGTTATGAGTCTCAGTATCTGCTTTGATACACTGCCAGGTAGAGACTTTCAGAGGCCCTCTGTGGTAGGCTCCTGTCCTGTTCCTTGTTTTCTCCTACTTCCAATGTCCATCGCATTTGTCTTTCTAAGTGAGGGTTAATCATTTTACCCAGGGTCCTTTTTCTCGTTTATCTTCTTTAGGTGTACAGATTTCAGTGTGTTTATCCGAAGATACCTGATAAGCTAGAATCAGATGAAAGAGAAGGTGGTCCTCTCTTATCAGTGGACTTGGAAAGGGGTAGGGAGAAGATGAGGGAGGGAGGGTGGGATTGGGAGGGAATGAGGGAGCAGGATACAGCTGGGATACAAAGTTAATAAGCTATAACTAATATTAAAAAATAAAAATTTAATTTAAAAATAATTATGTTGTCTCATAACAACCCACGTTTATTAATTCTGGGGTGTCACCAATGAAAAATAAGGAAATCATGAAATTTGCAGGTAAATGGTAGGACCGAGAAAGGATCATCCTGAGTGAGCTGTCCCAGAAGCAGAAAGACACACACGGTATATACTCACTCATATAGACATATAACATAGGATAAACCTACTAAAATCTGTACATCTAAAGAACTAATCAAGAGAGACTACCCTGAGTAAAAAGCTCAATCCCCATCCTGAAAGGCAAAGAGGATGGACATCAGAAAAAGAAGAAAACAGGAAACAACCTAGGAACCTGCCACAGAGGGCCTCTGAAAGGCTCTGCCCTGCAGACTATCAAAGCAGACACTGAGACTTATGGCCAACTGTTGGGCAGAGTGCATTGCATCTCATGTAAGAAGTGGGAAATAGTAAGAGCTGGAGAAGACAGGAACCCCACAAGGAGAGCAACAGAACCAGAAAATTTGAACACAGGGAACTTCCCAGAGACTCATATTCCAACCAAGGACTATTCATGGAGATAACCTAGAACCCCTGCACAGATGTAGCACATGACAGTTCAGTGTCCAAGTGGGTTACATAGTAACGGGAAGAGGGACTGCCTCTGACATAATCTGATTGGCCTGCTCTTTGATCACCTCCCCCTGATGGGGGAGCAGCCTTACCAGGCCACAGAAGATGACAATGCAGCCACTCCTGATGAGATCTGATAAACTAAGATCAGAAGGAAGGAGAAGAGGACCTACCCTATCAGTGGACTTAAGGAGGGCCATGCATGAAGAAGAGGGAGGGAAGCTGGGATTGGAGGGGAGGAGGGAGGGGCTTATGGGGGGGATACAAAGTGAATAAAGTGCAATTAATAAAAAATAAAAAAATATATAAGTAGAAAAAAGATTTTATTTTTGCTTAATATTCTGTAAGAAAAAGTAATTCCAAATATTTATGATGTTACTTGGTGGTTGTTCTGAAAGTTCTTGTGAGCATCCTGCTTTGTCAGAATAGTTGGTTGAGCACTCCCCATTCTCTACTCTTACCTAGCCTCTGTTCCTAGGTTATTTGGTGTCCATCCCCCAGGCATCATTCTTTCTGTCAGCTAGCTCTGTATCACCTTGTTGACCATCTCTGGCTTCTGCTGTCTTCATGACACCAGGTGACTCTGTAGTGCAACGGCCTTCCTTTCTGTCATGTGCTGTTTGAGAATGAGAGAAAAAACGTGCCCCAGATTCACTTGTGTAGAGTGATTCTAAGGTAGTTGTGATGAAGTGGTTCCAGTGGTTGTTCTGCTTTCTGAAGTGATTATGTGCTGCTTTCGCTTTCCCCATTGTATTCAAAAACTGAAACAGATGGGACCCTTAATGCTGTCTATTAGTCCTGTAGAATATTCTAACTCTTTTAATTTATTCATGTTAATTCTTTAATTCTACCCCTTTCTCCCACCTCCAACTCCTCCCATATTCCCTACAATCACGACTTTTCTTCTGTAATTACCACTACTATATATAAAAACATATATTACTGTATACAATATATATTATTAAATATAATATAATATACATAGATTATATTATATTATACATTATATATAATCACTGTATATATTATATATATTATTCATAATCACAGTATATATTCTTTCTTGCACAGTAGCCATCTGTTACTACTTTTAAAACATATTGCCTACTTTCTACTGGAGAAAAGAGCATCACATAGCCAGGGAAAAATTACTCCAATCAAGATTTTTTTTAGAAAATCCCATCAATCTCCAAAACTTTTTCTTTCTTTATTACCAAAATCTCAGCCATCTTTCTGCCTTTGTCAACTGCTAATCTGCATCTGGTCCATATATTTTCATCTTCTTGAGAATGCCCTGGAACTGTACTATCCTGTCCTAAAAAAAACCAAGCATGTTTTCATTATGATGAGAGTGAGCAGGACAACTATTTGTTTGGGATGTTTTGTCATCATATGTTTTGGGATGTTTTGGGATGTATATGTCATCATATACATAGTTAGGGATAACATAAATCATTACTTTCAAAAGTAGCCTACTCTAGATGATAAACTAGTGTACTATTGATAATAAAGTATACAGCCCCCTCCCCACCCCACAGAATCATAAAAGCTGACATAAGTCCAGGTGTCAGAAGACAGAATCTCCTCTTCACCTGAATCAGCAGCAAGAGCAGCAGCATCTTCACAAAAACAATTTAAGGAGGTTTAAAAATTTGCATTTTGAATTAAATTAATTTTTCTAGCTTCATACTCACAAGCAGGACCCATTAACTTTGGAGCATCAGTTATTAATAACATGGTTATTATTAAGATCGACTGTGATTTGTGTACAAGCCCTGGCTGCTCTTTTTTTTTCTATTGAAAATACATTCACTTTTTTTGTTACTAGTTATTACTATAAAATGTGAATATTTTGTTTTCTAATCTCATAATATAAAATGTTTTTATTCTAATCCCAAAGAAACTTCAGATTCACGATTATTTTACAACAGTGCTCCAAGATCCAATTCTTAAAATCTCCAAAACTCAAGGCCAATTCATCTCTAAGTGTTTAAAAGGTAGTTTGCATTGGTGAATCAGGATTGTGTAGGCATATCCATTCAATAAGAGATGAAGATTATAATAGATTGAAGGGTCAGGAGAATAGAAGAAAGAAAGAAAGAAAGAAAGAAAGAAAGAAAGAAAGAAAGAAAGAAAGAAAGAAAGAAAGAAAGAAAGAGTGAAAGAAAGAAAGAGAGAGAGAGAAAGAAAGAAAGAAAGAAAGAAAGAAGACAGGAAGGAAGCAATGAAGGAAGGAAGGAAGGAAGGAAGGAAGGAAGGAAGGAAGGAAGGAAGGAAGGAAGGAAAAAGAAAGAAAGAAAGAAAGAAAGAAAGAAAGAAAGAAAGAAAGAAAGAAAGAAAGAAAGAAAGACAAAAGGAAAAGAAACCCTAGAGGTTGAGCCATTAAATCTTTTAAGCTTACAGGTTTATGCTGGCATCAGGTGCATATTATCACAAGGTCTTTGAAGCACACATATCTGAAACACTTCAGAAACAGTCTCATAAAAGACACCTATGCCCAAATATATTTGGTCTTTGTAGAGGTCTTGTCCTTTCCAGGTAATATTAAACCCCCCTCCCCTATTTTTATGATTCCCTGCACTCTGTCGAAGGTTTGGTTATGAGTCTTAATATCTGTTTTGATACACTGCTAGGTAGAGTCTTTCAGAGGCCCTCTGTGGTAGGCTCCTGTCCTGTTACTTGTTTGCTCCTACATTCAATGTTCATCTCCTTTGTCTTTCTAAGTGAGGATTGATCATCATACCCTGGATCCTCTTTCTTGTTTGTCTTCTTTAGGTGTATAGATTTCAGTATGTTTATCCTATCTTATAGGTCTATATAAGTGAGTATATTCCATGTATGTCTTTCTGCTTTCGGAATACCTCAGTCAGGATGATTGTTTCTAGGTCCCACCATTTGCCTGAAAATTTCATGATTTCCTCGTTTTTAATTGCTGAGTAGTATTCCATTTTTCTTTTTATCTACCAGACTGCAGAGATGATCAAATAGACACATGAGTTCTTGAATTCCCTAGGTAACAGAGATCTGAACAGTGGAAAATAGAAGTTGAGGGATGCCATTTCTAAAAATGTTCTTTAAAGATTTTTATTATATTCTCCTTTCTCTACATTTAGCAGTGCAACAATACTGAAGATACAGCAAAACACTGTATTGGGTATCTGGGTAATGACAAGAGTCATTTATAGGGGAACTTCACTCTCTTTAATGTCTGCATTAGGCAAATTTCTCTTCTCTACTCAATAAACTGTGCTCAGTGATATGACTGTTGACTGAGCATCTGAAGGCTTCTTGGTTAGAGTCCCAAGATCACAAACACATAAGAAGATTGATAAAAATAAATAAACAAATTCTGGTAGAATCTTAAATTTTGACTTATTGTGTTATGGATATATGTGTTAACACTTAGTTAGCATTCTCTGCTCAACATTTCCACTAACCTTCAGATTTTTCCTGAATATATTTCTTGCCTACATGCTCCTATCTACTTCAAATTCTATATTGTTTCAATAAATAAATAATCTCTGAGCATGAGTGAATGGATGAGCAGATGAATAAATGAATGATAGGAGAGAGGGAACATGGAATGAATTAATCAACAGTTGAATAAGTACCTATTCTCCCAGATAGATATGCTGAAGTGAAATTCAAATAAACACTGCTTAAAATCAGTTTAATTATTTAGCTTTGTTCCTAAATATTTCTTCACATGTTCTGAGTTTCACATCATCAGAAATATGGATACTTACTGCCTTATTTTGTCTTTCTCTCCCCAAGCTGTCTTTCTCAAGGAATTTTCAGATGGTTTTTCTTCATACCCATTCTTCCTTCTCATCATCTATGCAAGTGAAACTAGAATAGCTATGACTTTCCAGATTCTGATGCCTATATTCAGTGCATAGACAATAGAAAAAAGAAATGCTTCAGAATCAAGTTTCCCCTGTAACAACAATAAAAGGAGAGCTCAGTATCTCTAAGTAATAAAGTCATAAAATTACTTTCTGCTAGGTTTCTAGAAGAAAGTGCTATAAACTGGGTCATTTATAAATGACTGAAATCTATTTCTCAGCGCATAGGAGACTGGAAGTCTAAGATCAAGGTCTTTGCAGATTTTTATCTGGAATGTGGAATATTCTTTCCCCTGAAATGGGGCCTTCTTGCTGTGTTGTCACATGATAGAATACTTATAGTAGTGTCTTTTTTGTAGAGACACTAATGCAAGTCATAAGGGCTCCACCTACTTGCCAAGGTGACATTTTCTAATACCATCATCCTGTGGATTAGCATTTTAATGCCTGGATAATTGAGGATCACAATTGTTCAGACTATAGCTCTCAATACATATTGTACAGCCATATTGTAGTAGAATTTGGGAACAATCACCAAGGAAGATAAAAAATATAGAAGCCACAACAACAATGCCAAGTGAATTAATGTCCTACTTCTCAGTAACGTTCTTGGTTATTTTCCTTCTCAAAAGATCAGTGCAAAGCCTTCTTGATTCTCTATCATCAGCCTTTTTTTGATGTACATTTTAATCTACCCTGTCTAAAGTCCATGCAAACAACTTGAACTTTCATGAAACAGCATCTCTTTTGAAGAATCAAAATGCATATACTCTACATAATGGGAAACTAAAATGAGCCTAAGAACAGAGGCAAGAGTACAGGAAAACTGAAGGGACTGCAGCCAATTCCCAATTCAGACTCTGTCTAGATGAACCCCAGACCCATGCCTTCATATCACCTTGAAACGATTAAAGCACTCATCCCTTTTGTCAAAGACAAGAAAGCAAGAACACTCCATCTTTTGATGTCACTCTGCCTTTACCATTAGGAAAAAAAAATGCATCTACTGAAGATTTTTTTTTCAACACAGCAACACAATAAAAGAGTAAGTGACTTTGTAGTGAAAAATAATATAAAAAGATAATTA
Source organism: Rhombomys opimus (assembly GCA_010120015.1). Taxonomy (NCBI): domain Eukaryota; kingdom Metazoa; phylum Chordata; class Mammalia; order Rodentia; family Muridae; genus Rhombomys; species Rhombomys opimus. Next base: position 55,130 of record REGO01001375.1, on the reverse strand, counting down.
AATCTCATGGGCATTTTGGGTCTAATGCGAAAAGAAAAACAAGCATCAAGGCTGCCCCCAAAGACACTTCCCAACGTTCAGTCACCAGTAGGGTGAAGTTGAGAATGAAAATTCTGCATTTGATTTGTTCTTTTTTCTCAAGAAAAGGAGACTTAATATTCATTGGGGTAGGAGGAAAACATCACTGCTGTTATTTTCAAGGAATTGAAATGCTTGTTCATACCACTGAATGTGTTCTTTTTTATGAAGATGGTTGCTAGGGAGGTAGCCCATTTGAGTTACTTTTTTTTTGCGTATTTATAAAACTGAATTGTACCATCATGCTCCACGATTTTATTGGCAGAATTGGTCCAATTAACTGACACTGCTAAAATGACTACAGCACTGTCAATTTCACCAGGGCACAAATGTATAGTGATTCAGATTGCTGGAGACTTTCTTCTCCTAAATTACAGATATTTAAATCTTAAAGAAAGGCAATGCCATACTCTTCCTAATTCTAGACAATTTGCACATAAAGGTTTGGGTCATAAGAGGCATTTTAGACAATTTTATCACATTCTCTACTTCTCCTGGAATAAAGTAACTCACAGGATCATTTCTGCTTGAGCTAGAAGTGGGCTTCAGTAACAGGGAAAGGCCTAGCAGTATTCATTGTACTACAATTTTGATTTTAATTTTTTTCCCATGATATTTCCTGTCCCTCAGTTTAAAAGATGATAAGGATCAACATGATTATTCATGCAGTTAATAAGAGGTAAAGAGCAAAACACAGACCAACTCCTTCTAGCCACAGACAGACCAACAAACAGCAAAACAGATAAAATTAATTTTTCCTTGTATACAATACCGGCTTGATTTAATCCTGTTGATTGTCAGCTTTCATTATTTTTTCTTACTATATCACATTGATCTTCCTTTTGCCTCTCGTGGTGGCAAACAAAACAACAAAATGTGCCATCAATGAATGTCCCTGTGTTCTCAAAGAAACAGGCCTACTCAAAGGCCTTTACATGAAGGGCTGAATTAGTGGGAGGCACTGGTGTTGATACCTGCTAAAGAGAAGAGAAGAAATGGAGCATAATCAGCCTCTTGCTTAGCCAGGGTGGGAAGTGAATGAAGCACAAATACTCCTTGAGAGCTGTTCTGAAAGGAGGAAGACTCCTGGGTTGTTATTATGTTTTATAAACTCGTGTGACTGCCAATCCCAGAACCTGCTTGCAGGCATAGGCAAGACAGTCCTGTTTAGGAGACACAGTCTCTGAAATGGATTCATTAGGTGCCGCTCTCTCTCTCCAGCACAATCTCAGTAGCTGAGGTGTAAGTTCTATCACTTTTAAAAATGAGTTCTCATAACACACCACAGAATTCTTCACATTAACAGAGAATTTTCTATTACATCTTAATTGTAAAGTAACTCATGCACTTTCAAGAAGCAATTTCGGCAGCTGTTAGTCTATTGTATACCATGTATATGTATACACATATATATGATATTATATTCAACACTCCAAGACATGTAGTGTTAAGAAGACAGCTTGCATAGGCCATGATGTTCAAGAGGTGAGTTTAACTCAAACAGCACTGCCAATGTGCAAAGCAGAACATTGCAGTGGAGTAGATAAGGAAAAGAAATTAATGCCATGGAGAGGAAAATAGTAAGCATACCAGTGAGGGCTAATGCTCAATGTATAGATGCACATCTTTGAAAGTAGAATCAGGCAGGTGATAACAATATTGCTTCATAAGTAAAGGATCTACTTGCCTTTGCAGAACAATTAAAAAAAAGTGAAGACATAAAAGACATACATAATATAGGTGCATATACACACATATTTGTATATATTTGTATAAATATATATATGTATATAGTTTGTAGGGTGTGCAACAGAAATATTGAAGTACAGGGAAATAAGTTTCTTACATAAAGCTGGGCAAAAAACACAGGACGCCACATGTGTTACCGTGAAGAGACTTGATTCCTTTCCAGCAGGCATGACCTCAGCATGGAAGTCATTCAATGGATGCATTTCAAAAATTAACCTGATAGAGGGAGAAAGAATAAATTATAGAAAGATAGGAACATGAATTAAATATCCTTAATTAAATTTCCAGAATGAAAACAATTTTGAAATTTTGAAATTCTTTGACATATTCAAAAGAAATGAAGACTCAAAGAAGTAGCATAATACAGCACATGCAGTTTCTCAGAACAGAGACACTGTGGCGCTGGGAATTGACTCAACATCTGTGTCCCTTCTTCACCATTCGCAACCATCCTACACTTTTAGGATGTTAGAAAATATAACCCTGAGATTGTTTAAAAGACAAGAGAGTCAGAGGATTGACCTCATGCAGGAGCAAATTGATACCCTATGGCAAATCGCTCAACTTGGCTGTCAATGGAAGTATGCTGGACTTTGTGTCACTAGCACACAATATGAGAATGTTTCCCGTGCTGCAAATCTGTCTAAACAATTGTCTAGCTATATTTTAGATAATTGGACCGAAGAATTCAATACTATGATGGAGCAGCTGAGAGTGGCCTTTGTTATGGCAAATTCTACCAGAGTGGACTCAGGAGTAGCCACAGGAGTATCATCATGGATTGCTGCAGCCATGAATCATCTGAAGGAATGGGCGGGCATGGGAGCATTAGCAGG
>REGO01001375.1:29143-41834 GCA_010120015.1 Rhombomys opimus | reverse complement strand
GGGAGGTCCCCCCTATCAGTGGACTTAGAAAGGGGCACAGTGGTGATGAGGGAGGGAGGGAGGGACTGGGAGGGAACGAGGGTTCGGGGCACAGCTGGGATACAGAATTAATAAAATGTAACTGATAAAAATAAAAATTAAAAAAAAATAAAAAAATAAAAAAAAGAAATAGATACTGGAACTATCAATTTTTTAATCAAATTTTTATTTTTTATATTAATTACAGTTTATTTAATTTGTATCCCAGCTGTAGTCCCCTCCCTGGTTTCCTCTCAATCCCTCCCTTTTTCCCTCATCTCCTCCCTGCCCCACTCTAAGTCCACTGATAAGGGAGGACCTCCTCCCCTTCCATCTGACCCGAGCTTATCAGGTCTCACCAGGACTGACGGCAGTGTCCTCCTCTGTGGCCTAGCAAGGCTGCTTCTCCCTTAGGGTTGGGGGAGGTCAAAGAGCCTGCCACTGAGTTCATGTCAGAGACAGTCCCTGTTCCCCTTACTACAGAAAACACACTTGGATAACTGAGCTACCATGGGCTACGTCTGAGCAGGGGATCTAGGTTATATACATACATGGTCCTCAGTTGGAGAATCAGTCTCAGAAAAGACCCCTGTGCCAAGATATATTTGGTCCTTGTGGAGCTCCTGCCCTCTCCAGGTCTTACTAACTTAAATAAGTTTCATATAGATATTTGCATGCAAGTGAAAAAAAAATGGGCAAAAGGTAAATGAAAAAAATGTCCAGCATTACCTCCTACCATATGTCAAAATACCACATTGAACACTGTAAGTATGGCAAAATTTCCCCCATTTATTGTATCTGAAAAGGTTAAGGGAGCTGTCAAGAGTAGATAATGAAAAATAAATACCCTTTAAAAATCCCCAAAGTAGTTTCTGAAATAAAACAGATCATAGGGACATGTGATCTGAGCTACATTCAACCTCTTGAAGACCATGTAAGCAGGGAGGAAAGAAACACAAGGCATTTGAAATGTTCAGAGCGAAGATACCTTAAAAATATAATATGAAATCATGAAAAATTGTTCATTAACAAATAAGGGATGATTATAGATTTTCTAGGATGAAAGACTTTGAGAGGATTTGCTGTGAGTACTCATGCCTTGCAAGACATGCTATCATTTAAAGAGTAGGAAAATGTAAGTGAGAAGCTTGGGGTTTCATAAAGAATGGAAGGGCTTTGATGAAGGAATATTGGGCATGATATTAACAAAAATAATTTTTCTTATTCTTATTTGACTTAACAAATCATGTCTCTCTGTTAATCTATGTCTGTCTCTCTCTGTTTCTGCTCCACCGCTGCTTCTGACCCATACCTGTGGATAATGATGTAAGCTATCAGTCATTGCTCCAGTGCTGTGCAGGCTTGCTGCTGTGATCACCACCATAGTGGTCATGACACTGAAATCTACACATGAAACTGTAAGTTAGCTCCAGAGACACACCTTCTCAAACAAGGAACCACCTAGTCCAACAACTTCCCAAACAGTTCATCATCTGAGGACAAAGCATACAAGTACATGAGTCTATGAGGGCCCTTCTCATTCAAACTATCATAACAGCGTATGTTAATGGTAAATACATAATAACAATAGCATTTACGAAGAGCTGTTGTGTTATGCATATATTACAAGTTAAGTGTTCTCCTAAACAATTATACTGAATATTAGAATCCTTCCCAGTGAGATAGTGAGGTAGATACTGCTATTATCATTATTTTATAGACGAAACCCTACTGAGTCCCATCACTTGTCTAGGTGTATATACTTAAAAAAAAACAAACAAAATACAAAAAATTTTGGCTAAATTTTAATAAAGTTTGAGTCTGAGATGTAAGTTTTTGGAACAATGGCAATGCTCTAATGCATTGCATATATAAAAATGAAGAAAATGTTCATGTGCTGTCAGTTGAGTTTTTGATCTTAGCCATTCTGATGGGCATAAGGTGAAAACTCAGGGTTGTTTTGATTTGCATCTTCATGATGACAAAGGACTTGAACCAAAGGACAGAGAACAGGACAGCAGCCTACCACAAAGGGCCTCTGAAAGACTCTACCGATCGAGGTATCGAAGCAGAGGCTGTGACTCATAGCCAAACTTTGAGCAGAATATATGGAATTTTATAAAAAAGGGGAAAGGAAGAAAGACATGGAGGGGACAGGAGCTCCAAAAGGAGACCAACAGAGCCAAAACTACTGGGCCCAGGGAGCCCTGAGGAGATTGATATCCCAACCAAGGATCATGAATAGAGAGGACCTAAAACCTCTGCTCAGATATAGCCCATAGGCAGCTCAGTCTCCAAGTGGGTTCCCAAGTAAGGGGATCAGGGGCTGTCTCTGCAGGCTCTCTGATTATCTCCCCCTAGGGGAGAGGGGGTGAAACCTTGCCAGGCCACAGAGGAAGACAATGCAGCCAGTCCTGATGAGACCTAATAGGCAAGGGGCAGATAGAAGGGAAGAGGACTTCCCTATCAGTGGACTAGGGGAGGGGTGGGGAAGAGGAAGGGAAAATGAGATTGGGAGGAAACCAGAGAGAAGGCCACAGACAGGACACAAGTGAATAAATTTTAATAAACAATAATAAAAAAGAAGAAAAAATACTTGTTTCTAAATCATTCATTTTCTCATTAGATATACATTTTTAAATATTGATTTCTATTTTCATTTATGTGTGTTTGTGTGTGGGTCTATATAAGTGAATAGAGGTTCTGTGGAGGGCAGAAAAAAATCTCCTGACACCCCTGGAACTAGAGATAAGAGGTATTATATGCTAGCTGATTTTGGGTACTGGGAACTGATCTTGGAGATTCTGCAGGAATTATACAGTCAGTGAGCCTTTTTTTTTTCAGCGACAAAAAGTATCTACTAAACATCTATTCTGTACCAATTACAGTCTTAGATACTGAGAACAAACCATTATGCAAAATATTTTGAAACTCAAGCTATCTCTACTCCATTGGGTGAAGAATGAATACACAAACAAAGCCTTTCAGCAACATCATTTATTGAGAAGAATAAAACTCAGAAGGCACACATGGAAACAGCAGTATTCATGTAGATTTCAGTAGACTATGATAAAACTTATCCTGAGTTTTGTGATATTTGAGCAAAGACTTGAGGTTGAAGAGAGAGAAAATCCAATGACTAGAAAATATGCTACTAGGCAGAAAGAGAAGGAAAGGCTCAGAATGTGGGATATGTCCACTGAAGGAAACAAATAAAACCAAGCTTAATGGAGCTGAAGTAGCTCAAGTAGAGTATGGGCTCAGGAAATTAACCAGAAATCAACCCATGGGAAACTATGAAAATGTCTGTAAGAGAAATTTGTGGAGATATTCCCTCTTTAGTGTAGAAATAAAACCGAAGTAGAAACTAGGGAAGACTTCTTGGTTAGGAAAATATAATAAGTCTTGAGATATCAGATATGTAGGCATTATATTACTTGGTACTTAAAATTGATACACATATAATTGCTCCAATCTATAAGTTTGTGATATCAGCTATGTAGGCATTATATTATTTGGTACTTAAAATTCACACACATGTAATTGCTCCAATATATAAGTTTGTGGTGGTTTGAATAAAAATAAAAGTCATCTTTTAATTTTTTTAATTTTATTTTTAATTACACTTTATTTACTTTGTATCCCCCCTTAGTTCCCTTCCTCCTCCCCTCACAATGCCTCCCTTCCTCCCCCTTCAACAGGCAGCCCCCCCCCTCAAGTCCACTGGTAGGGGAGGGTTTCTTTTTCTTCCTTCTGATCTTAGTCTCTTAGGTCTCATCAGAAGTGGCTGCATTGTCTTCCTCTGTGGCCTGGTAAGGCTGCTCCCCCCTCAAGGGGAGGTGATCAAAGAGCAGACCAAGCAGTCCATGTCAGAGGCAGTCCCTGTTCCCATTACTATGTAACCCACGTGGACACTGAACTGCCATGTGCTACATCTGTGTAGGAGTTCTAGGTTATCTCCATGCATGGTACTTGGTTGGTGTATGAGTCTCAGGAAAGACCCCTGTGCTCAAATTTTTTGGTTCTGTTGCTCTCCTTGTGGACCTCCTGTCCTCTCCAGATATTACTATTTCCCACTTTTTTCATAAGATTTCCTGCACTTTGCCCAACAGTTGGCCATAAGTGTCAGCATCTGCTTTGATAGTCTGCAGGGCAGAGCCTTTCAGAGGCCTTCTGTGAGAGGCTCCTAACTTGTTTCCTGTTTTCTTCTTCTGATGCCCATCCTCTTTGCCTTTCAGGATGAGGATTGAGCATTTTAGCTAGAGTCCTCCCTCTAGATTAGCTTCTTTAGGTGTACAGATTTTAGTAGGTTTATCTTATATTATATGTCTATATGAGTGAGTATATACAGTGTGTGTCTTTCTGCTTCTGAGATAGTTCACTCAGGATGATTCCACCATTTACCTGAAAATTTCATGATTTCCTTATTTTTCATTGCTGAGTAATATTCTATTGTGTGGATGTACCAAAATTTCTGTATCCATTCTTCAGTTGAGGGGCATATGGGTTGTTTCCAGCTTCTGGCTATTACAAATAAAGCTTCTACAAACATGGTTGAGCAAATGTCCTTATTATGTACTTGAGCCTCTTTTGGATATATGCCCAGGAGTGGTATAGCTGGATCTTGAGGAAGTGCTATTCCTAGTTGTCTGAGAAAGTGCTAGATTGATTTCCAGAGTGGTTGTACAAGTTACATTCCCACCAGCAGTGGAGGAGGGTTCCCCTTTCTACACAACCTTTCCAGCATTTGTTTTCACTTGAGTTTTTGATCTTGGCCATTCTGATGAGTGTAACGTGAAATCTCGGGGTCGTTTTGATTTGCACTTCCCTGATGGCTAATGAAGTTGAGCATTTCTTTAAGTGTTTCTCTGCCATTCGATATCCCTCTATCGAGAATTCTCTGTTTAGCTCTGTTCCTCATTTTATAATTTTATAATTGGATTACTTGATTTGTTGCTTTTCAACTTCTTTAGTTAAGATTAGATATTTGAACACATGGTTCCCTGTGGCAGTGTTGTTTGGGGAGGCTATGGAATCTTGAATATCATGATGACATGATATTTAATCAAAATTTAGTTAAACAGTGGTTATTCCTAAACCAGCTGTATACTCAAATTACCACACAGAGACTAGGATGTATTTAATTAATTTAGAGCACTATGCTGGGCAATAACTCCATCGTAAACCTCCAAGCCCTCTTCGCTTCCTCCCACTCAGATTTCCCACATTATACTTGCTTTTTAGTCTCACTTGTTCTTTCCAGCCCCTTTCCTCTCAGATCCCTCTTCTCCTACTCGCTTCTTTCTCCTCCCTGCCAGACCAGGATGTTGGACCCTATTCTCTTCATTTCTCATCATTGGCTAGTTGTTTTACTGTTAATATAGAGAACAAATGGTGGCAGGTTTACACAGACTTGAGATGGGTGATGCTTATGATAAACATCATAATGCAATGTCAGGATTAAAACCAGATAATGGGATACAGAAATCAGCATTTGAATGAGCAGGGGTAAATTGTATACATTCCACAAGAACATTATACCAACAATAGTTATTGGAAAAGAATGTGCTGTAGAGTTGGATAAGTTCTCATATCTTATGATATCTAGGTAATGAATGTCTTTGGACACCGTGCTTTGATTTAGCAGTCTTCTCTTGCTCACATGTGCCAAGCAAATGCACTAATGATGTGTGTTATATGTGGTTACAATAAAAAAATAAATACTGAATGGAAAGCATTCATTTCAGTCCAGGTATATGTGAAGTAAATAGTTGCCATTTTAATTTTTATTTGCTAACACACTGTTGTCTCCTAGAAACAGGGTAGTCATTGACAGAAAATTCAACGGAATCTATTGCTTTTTGGTAATTTATACTCAAATTTTGAAAGAGTCTGTTCTAGCTTAATCGTGGTTGATGTGATGAACCATTCTGGCAGAAAACATCTTAGGGAATAAAAGTGTTATCTTAGCTCATAATTCTAGGTTGCTGTCCATCACAGCAGGGAAGTCAATGCACCAAGTTCTACAAGTGACTACTTACGTCATACCCACATTCACGAGTAGAAAGAATTGAATGAATATGGTTCTACCCACTTACGCTCAGCTCATCTTTCTAGATAAGGAACCTCTGCCTAGTGCATTGTGCAGCCCACAGTGGGATGTATGTTTTCATATCATTTAAGTTAATAAAGCAATGCCTCACTAATATGCCTGCAGCACAACCCAATATACACAATATTTCATTTGGACTTTCTTTCAAGGAAATTCTAGGTTTTGTCAAGTTGACAATTCTAAATATCACAGAGCCCTATGTACCTGAACAAATGTTTGGCATGCCAAATATTTGCTCCAAAGATTTCCTTGCTGATCATGTGCTGCAGTGAATACAACAGCCCGCTCTCAGAAGCATTGCTTAAAATGCAGCATAATTAAAATAAGGGAATAATTAACAGTTGAGATATTAGCATAAACCAGGAAATTATTAAGAAACAAAACTGAACAGTATCGTTAATTAACACCAGAGGGGTCTTAAAGATGTAAGTAATGTAAAAGTTGAAGTAACAGAGAAGGAAACTACAACAGAAATGTGTCTGCAGGTATTTCCAGCTCAAGTTTCTGCAGGTCATATAATTCAATGAAGCTTCTTCCATGACGGTTTTTTTTTTTTTTTATGACAGATTGATTCAGATAATATCAATGGTTTCAAAAGGTTCTAATGTGCATTTTTTGTATTTATTGCCATGCTTATCTGTATCAGCTATGGCTCTAAGACTGCATCAATTTGCTTTTGAAAAACATGGGCCCTGTAAAAATAAGACCAGCTTTCTCCCCAAAGTCTACTTTTCTCACACCACACTCTCTGACTTAGAGGGTAGCAAGAGGCTTCAATGATCACTAACAGCAAGAAGAGTTATAAATGAGCATCTCTCATTGAACCTGGAGCTCACTAATACAGCTAGGTTGACAGGTCAGCACTCTCAGAGCTCCTGCTTTCTTCCTATACCAGCACTGAATTTACAGATAGTCACCACTGAAGCTCAGATTTTGACATGAGTGCTAGAGAGTCAAACTAATGTACTCATGATTGCATGGCAAACACTCTGCTAGCTGAATCATCTCCCGGGGGCATTAAAGCAGCACTTATTAAGCATCAAGTGACTGAGAGACTTAAACAACTGGCACTTTGATAAAGCCTCCATCACAGGCAGGGTATGCTTTCTCTCCCCAAACAAACAGTCCATATGCTTTACAAAACAATATATCATATAGTCTGTTCATGGCTTTTGAGCATTAGAGGTGCATTTTTCTCAACTCTTAGGGCAATATTGTTATTTTGGCCAAATTCTTGTCTGTGGAGTTTTCAGAGACGAAAATAAAGTTCTATTTGTACCATGCTCACCAAAAGGCTAATAAAGCTGGCATGATGCTGACAGTTGAGAAAAACATGCATTCACATGCTGTAGGTCCAATGAGCAATGAGCTGAGCTCAGGTTTTTGAGAGTCATGCTAATTAGACAGTAGGGTCTCAAGAGACTGCTAAATCATGACCCTGCCTAAACTGCTTATCCTCAAGCACAGGGTAATAGCATAATGATTCGTGAAATGAAGTAATTTCAGATCAAATCGACCTTCTCTTGTAACTTTAGCCCCTCTGCCCATTGCAAGTGACTTTGTCCGCAGCTCCAACTCTGGAAGTTGAGCTTCTGAAGACATCACAGTATGAAAGTCCACAGTAATTGATTCTAGTTTTCTCAGCCACAAAAATTGCTTTGCTAAGCAAATGGATTTATGGATTTTGTCACATTTTGTTGTCTGCTGCCTTCACTTTTTACAGATTCATTTCCCTCCCTGTTTCCAAACAGAAAAGCTGGCAAATAATACAGATTTAAGAATTCATTAGATAAAGAAAAAGTTCTCCACGGGTGGTTTAAATAACTTTCATTTCTTTGCTCTTAATGGTAAAACATTTTCAATTGTAAACATGTTTGAAAATACAGAAAGAAAATTTTTAATCCCTTCATAATATTTAACATAATGGCAAGCACAAAGATAAATGAATTCATGAAAACTGCAGATAAATGTACAGAACTGGAAATCATCATGTTGTGTGAGGAACCCAGAACCAGAAAGTCAAACACTGCCTGTTCTTCCTCATATGTGAATCTTAGCTACCGCTAGGTTTTTTTTTAATTTTTTTTATTTATTAAGGTTTTCTCTCTGCATAAGTATTCACCTTTTAAAATTGTACAATGTATTATTCACTGTGTGTATGTGCATACTCATAAGTGTGTGTCTGTCTGTGTGTACATGCCAGTGCCCAAATATCATAGCGTGTGTGCAAGTCAGACACCTTCAAGAAGTCAGTTCTCTCCTTCCACCAGGTGGACTGTGGCAATTAAAAGCAGTTCTTCATTGCCAGGCCACAGAGGAAAACAGTGCAACCAGTCCTGATGAGACCTGATATGGTAGGGTCAGATGGAAGGGGAGGAGCACCTCCCCTATCAGTGGACTAGGTCGGGGGCATAGAAGGAGAAGAAGGAGGGAGGGTGAGATTGGGAGGAGATGAGGGAGGGGCCACAGCCAGGATACAGATTAAATAAATTGTAATATATGATTAAAATAAGAAGCAGTTCCTCAAGCTTGGCAACAGGCTCTGTACCTGGTAAGCCATCTTACTGGCCTATTTGTGTTTTAAAAATATATTAGAATCAGATACTTTGTGTTTATTTTTCTCATATTCATTAACCTCTTTCAAAAACATTATATCTGAAAGTATTGAGTTAAGTACATTTGCAATATCTTATTGAACCTTCTGTAGCATATCTAATATTTATCTAGTTTCTCCAGGGCTTTTCTAAAGTAATTTTCTATACTTGGCTAATCATAGTCATTATACAATCATACTCTAATAATTCACAATTTTTTTCTAGATTCTCAAAACTTACAAATTCTCTATTAGAAGCAGAGAAGGAAGAGAAGCACTGACTTCTAGAATATGATTCACAAAATAAAAATGTTCAGAGCAGAATCTTATCTGTCCAAGGTTTAGCTGGTTTAAAGGCAGAAGGTTTTATGCTATTCCTGCTGGAAATCATTTTGATGCAGGAAGCACATATTCTAGCAGGCATTTTGTGTAAAGTGGTGATGTGAATACTTTCCCACAGGGAAGCTTGCAAGGCTCATAAACATTTTAATATCTTTGTTTGGTGATTTTTTTTTTTGCAACTAATGACAGCAAAAAAGCATATAACCATCTACTGCCTAGAATTTTTATTTCTTCCTTCAATTGTTCATTTGAATTTTTAGTTCATTGGATTAATTTACCTGTGTTCATACAATATGAAGGTATAAAACCAAGGATTTGTTACTCAAAATTTATGTTATCTAACCCCAGTCCTGGTAACTCTAGAAAAGAAGTTCACTCAGAACCTATGAGATGTCTCAGAGATCATTATCATTGAAACTTCATTTAATACCAGTTTTTAATGTCACCTCATCTAACTGGTAATCCCTGTGTTTGCTGTCTTTCACTCTCTAGGTTCTGTCACATACTCACACACACAACTCTTTCATCTTTCTTTTGGTTTGAGGGAAATAATTTCTGGAATTTGCCTTCAAAACAAAGTTAATATTTGAGAATCAGAGTATGACATTATAGAGGTTTTTTTTTTTTTAATTATTTTACCCTCGTCATGAAGATGGACTCAATTTACAGAGACTTGCAGCAGTAATAAAGCAGAATGATGGGTGTACAAACACAGCTTACTCTCCAGTCCTGATAATGATAATCCTGAGCCAATGAGAGATGGGATCCTCAAACCCCATCTGTGGATGGAGAGACCTAACTCCCACAAGACTGACTTCTACATGTGTGCCATGGTGTATGTAACCTTCCTCCAAGTAAAAGAACACATTTTAAAAGAGTGTAATCCTATCTTTGTTGGTTATTTCTTCATCTCTTTACAATGCTATCCATTTATATTTTGATAGAAACCATGGAAATAAGTATGGAGTTGAATTCATGAGTTTGATAAGTAGAAATGTAGCTTAACAGAAGGTAGGCCTTTTTGGCATTGAGCAGACGAAACATTAGCCTGGGAAATCAAACAAGAAAAACTGTAAATGGCCCAAAGTAGTTAGCAAGGGAGAAGTGGTTTGTTTGCTTTTTACTTTGTCTTGTATTTTACTTTTTATAGTTGTTATTGTTGTTTTCTTTTCTTAAAACATACTTAAGAAAAGTACTGGCCCTACATAAATGATAGACTGGATGATTCTTTATTGTAGGGGGTCATTCTGCATACTGTGTATAACAGCTTCCTGGCTGGTTCCCAAATGATGTCATAGCAGCCCTACAACAATGATGCCCAAAATGTAAAAAAAATGAATCTAGTCATTGCCACATGTTTACTGAGGAAGGAGTTTCTCTGACTGAAAACTGCTGCTTAGAAATGTCTTCTGATTTCAGTGCCTTTCCCACACCCATTCTCCTCATGTTACCTCCGGAAACAAAGTGTACATTGGGATAAATTTAGCTGTGGTTTTCTAATATTGCTTTTCCTTTACATTGATTTTATGAACTGGATAAGAGTAGATGGCATTTGTATTTAATATATGGAAACACTGACCTGTCTTTTAATCTTGAATTTCTACTTAATAAACTCATATGTATGTATGTAACTCATACATATGTATTTCAGAAGAACATAAAAAATGTTTAGTTTTTGTTATGAACTTGTTAAAGTGTCAATCAACATAGACATGCTTATGGACTTTGATGTTTCTAAAATGTGTTAATCATGCCATTTATTTTGTGTCAAGAGCCGAGAGGAACTTTGGTGAATCAAATATGAATAATACTCTGTACAAGCTTCCTCATCTTTAAAGCTCAAATCCATTGGTGTTCTGTCTGTTTTTATCTGCATCTTATTATGAAACATTAGCTTAGTCAACTGTATATTCTTTTTATTATATGAACACAATTAAAATCAGGATATGATTAATTTTGCTGATTTCTCAATGGAAGCACTTTTATTTCCATGCAAAAAGAGGTATTCATTTATTTGCTGGGGAAGGACCTAGAGTCCAGGTATTAGACATAAGCTACAGGGGGCTTTCCGTTCCTTTGTCACTAGAGTCAGAATCTGAGCTTACAGAGTGACAGAAGCCCTTGTTCTTTTGCTTATTTGTCACCAAGTAATGACAGCAGATTGAACAACTAGGCCACAAACTTCAGGAGCACTTTAGAAGCCACTTTGTTATTCAAGGATTTTGTGGAAGAGAAGGCCTGTGTGGTTATACAATCTGGAAGGAGGGAAGCGGTCTGGATTCACAAGGGACGGTTGTTGTGGAATGTCACTGTGAGATGTAAGACCGCACTTCTTTTGGACATCCTGTTTGCAAGCTTTTTCGCATCATGAAAAATGCATGTTTTCTATCCATTAGTTATCTCTTGGTGGGAGGTGTGTGAGGACATGACTCTGGTCCTCCTTTGGTCTTTCTAATAATGACAACCTTTAGAAGAGTGGACTGTAATTAATTAAAAAATAAAAACTCTATCATTTCAGCAACCCAGAAAAGAGTGAACACTTAAAATTTCTGTAGTAATTTAGTAAATAAAAAAAACTATTTTCTCTTCTAATAACTTTAGTTTACCATCTTTCACCTCTGTTTGTAAGATGAAGGATATTATACAATTTTTCAATATTTTTGTTGTTGTTAGAGCATTAGCGTCTCAGAGCTTTGTAATCATTCCAAGAACAGCACAGGATTAGAAAGATATGAATTCAGTGAGGATTAAGCCGAAGCCAAATCATTTACCAGAGTTGAACGAATGCTTCATGTTTGTGAAAGCTGAAAACTATTTGATTAAATCATTTTTGTGGAAATTATTTTTGGTTCTTGCTGATGTTTCCCAAGTAGAAGTATTACGATTTAGTTGCATGCCTGAGCCTTCCACATTAGTAATCCTGATTAGTTATTTTGTAAAGCAGGTACCTAGCATCTCAGGCTTCAAATCTTACCTGTCAGGAATTTTGAATACCAATAACAAACTACTTAATTTCCAATGATGACCACATCTGAGGAGGTGGATTAGCAGATTAAATCATGAATAATAGGAAACAAAAATACTTCTTCTTTCCACTTCCCCACATGGAAAGAGTTAGTTCCTCTTATTTACTATGTGAATTATTTTCACGATATTAAGAACAGAATCCTCTGTCTCCTTCATGATAGGTAAGACTTCTACCATTGAGATATATTCTCAGCTCCCCTTATTTTAATTATCATTTTCCAGGGTCCCACTAAGTTTCCTTAGCTAGCCTTGAAAGCATTGTGCAGGCTACATGGGCCTTGAAATTATAATTCTCT
Organism: Rhombomys opimus; assembly: GCA_010120015.1. Lineage (NCBI taxonomy): Eukaryota > Metazoa > Chordata > Mammalia > Rodentia > Muridae > Rhombomys > Rhombomys opimus. The sequence goes on along the minus strand of REGO01001375.1, from coordinate 29,446 downwards.
ACCTACGTGAGATTACAGAACTCCACCCCGAGGTCATTCTTACAGTTAAGAAAGACTTTTATGATCATTATGCTAATCAATTCATTACAAAAAATAATGATGACTATAAAACTGACTTATGCTACCTTCACAAAGTCAGGCTTAGCAAATTGGTCTATCTTAAGGCATAAATAGCAATTACAATTTTTTTTAATTTTTATTTTTATCAGTTACATTTTATTAATTCTGTATCCCAGCCGTGCCCCGAACCCTCATTCCCTCCCAGTCCCTCCCTCCCTCCCTCATCACCACTGTGCCCCTTTC
>REGO01001375.1:4089-23423 GCA_010120015.1 Rhombomys opimus | reverse complement strand
CTTAGATGTGCCCCGCCAGTTCTGTGCTGCTGTCACTGCCAGGTTCTGAGGTCTTGCTGCCGCTGGAGATTTCAGGGTGGTCACGTCAGTGGTGAACGGCGTAACCAGGCTCTCTCTGTTCTCTGGTTTGGCCCTGGTTAGTCATAAACTGGAGGGCTGTTGTGTCCCGACAGCTCAGTGCTGCCCCGCCGCCAAGTCCCACTGTAACTGGTGACTGGGTTGCTAGTCCAGATGCTTTCTGGGAAGTCCTGGAAAGTCCTGGATTCTCTTCACTGTGCTCTCCGAGCTTGGGAGGCCCAGCACCTGGTGTATCTAGGTTGTATGATGTTTCTGCCTGGTTTTGGTGAATATATGGCGTATTCTCTGTCACTGTGGGATTGGGCGGGCCGTACCGTCACTGATGGCGATCCTGAGGAGCTAGTATGGCGTCCAGCAGACTCGGGCCCTGGGGGGATGGTGTAGCGGCTGCACGGATCTGGGACTCCGGGACACGTACTGCTGATCTTTGCCCGCCGCTAAAGGGCTTGGAGCTCTGCCCCAGCGGCTGTATACCTCAGGCAGTTAGGTCTGCTCTGAGAAAGACCAGTCAGCTGTGCTGCTGTGCTGAGGTGGAGCAAGGTCTGGGGGAGGGGAGTGCCGTGAGATCAAAGGGCTGTTTCTCTCCTTCCCCAAACAAGTCCCCGGGTGACCCGAGACCAAAGTTTTCACCTCCTGTGATGTTCCCTGTCGGTCTAGAAATCTCCACCGTTGTCTTCCTGGGTTAGAGGTCCTTCCATTCACCAACTCAGAAGTTCAGGTATTCCACTGCTCAGAAACGGTGTGTGCTCGTCCGCAATTACAAATTTAAAACTCCCAAAGTGATGGTTTCAATATACATCTCCTTTGTTATCTGCTTTTGAAAAAAAAATAACATTTCTTAAACACTACATGTTTCTGTACATGCTTACATATACAAAACTAAACAGGAGTTCCTTTCTATTGAGAGGACCTTAAATCCAATCAGACAGATGTTTCTTACCCCCAATACGTGGATGGCATTATCTCACCACCAGGAAGGCTTTGTCAGACTATGCAGGGTTAGACTTTATGGAGTTTACACCTGGGTAAGACTTCTGTTGACTCCCCTGTACCACCTACTTCCCATAGCCTGCATAGCACTTTGAAACGCTGTGGAAGCTAGCCCTTGAATGCAAAGCAGTCAACCATTTGTAAGTGAACTACATTTTTTTAACAATTACCATAATCTCTTTTCAAGTCATGAAATGATATTGATGTGTTTTCAGCACTTGTCAAGCATAAATGCTTATGTCATGAAAAATAATCTGATTAAGTTTTATACTCTTATGGATGTCGTATTAGCACAATCCCAGGAATGGGAATATAATGTGGTTTTGGTAAGCTGAAAAGAAATATTCATCTGAAGATACGGAATTTGCAGAATAAGTCATACGCTGAATGAGTAATGAATCATGGAGCTACTGAAATCCTGCCCAAGAGACTCTAACTCCCACAGCTCTTTGCATGGCAAAGGGTATCTTGGAGATGTGATTAAGTTAAGGCTCTTGAGATGGGAGTGTTAACATATATTATTTAATGGGTGCTATGTACTTATAGGTTCTTTAAAAATAGAAGTAAGTGAATTAGTCAGCAAGGATAACGTGATCAAAGAAGCACTTGGTAAAAAATGACAATCCCATGGTGCTAGACTTGAAGGTAGACTAAGTGACCAACAACCAAGAGATACACATGCCCTCTAGAAGTTGACAAAAATAGGAACATGAGTTCTCCCCTGTAGTTCCCCAAGGGTTCTATTCCTTCATCACTAACCTGACAATTCTCAGTTTAGACTTAATCCCATCTAGAGTGATAAACAACAAATTTCTGTCATTTTTAAGTCACTAAATAGTGTTAATATGTCTAAGTGTTGAAAGAAAGCCAGCAATAGATTCTGTATCAGGAAATAAAGCAAAGTCTAGAGAAGAGGTTGATCACGACATTTGTTTTGTGGAAGTTTTGTAAAATGACCACTAAACAACAAAGTAAGCAACAAAATGTAGGAATTGACTTAGGGCAAAACAGATTTTCAGGTTCAACCTGTACTCTAAACTCAAGCAATTTAGCATGTTACTTCCTAAATAAGTAAATTTTAGCCTTTATGCTTTTTCTGAAAATTAGCCATAACTTTTTACATGTTAAGAACATTATTACTGTGAGCTGGGCTTAAGTTCTCTAGGTAAATTATCCACCCTGTGGATCTAACATGTTACTAACCTTTCTACATTGGTTTTCATATTTCTAAAATGAGATTAGAATCATACCTTCTTCTCAGTGGCTGGCTCTTTGATCACCTCCCCCCAATGGGGGAGCAGCCTTACTAGGCCACAGAAGAAGACAATAAAGCCAGTTCTGATGAGACCTGATAGGCTAAGGTCAGAGGGAAGAGGAGGAGGACATCCCCTATCAGTGGACTTGGGGAGAGACATGGGAGGTGATGAGGAAGGGAGGATGTGATTGGGAACGCATGAGAGACAGGGCTACAGCTGGGATACAAAGTGAAGAATTATACCTCAACTAAGGTTATTTGAAAGAATGCCATGCCTATAATTTAATATCATGTATTACAGTACTTAAATGCCTAATATATGACAAGTCTTAATCCTTGACAATGTGCAGAAGGGTTCATTTAATCATTGTCAATTCCTACCAAAATTATTTATTCAATATCATGGGACAGATCATAACAAAACCACACTGCCAAGTGGTGTTCCCTCAGACTTAATTTCCATTTTGTTGAAAATGAGTCAAATTTTAAGAATTTTCCAATAAGCTAATGACTTATTGAATTTTCCAATAATTCTAATGACTTTCACTGTGAAAAACTTCTAAAAAGATTCCCACTTGTAAAAAAAAAAATAAAAAGATTCCCACTTGTGGGGATATATATATATATTGCTGTGCTCCTCCACCTGGTCCAGGACATATTTAAGGAAATGATTTTCAAGTCTTTTTGTTCACGATTTAAGAGCAAATGTGTGCCTTGATGTAAGAACACAGTAATTCTCAAAAGAGCTGCATGGTAACTTTTTATTTTTATTTTTTTAATCTGACACTTAGAAAAGCAAAAACATATTGCTTTTGTCTGCCCATAGGGCTGAAGGAGGTAGTGATTGAGCTGGGCTGAGGAGATCATACTGTTATAATGAAAGGATGCTCAACTAGTAGGGGGTATAATGAATGTAAGCCAGAAGTAAATGAATCACTATAAAATACACTGTCTTTCTGCAATGAGTCTACTTTATTAAAATAATCTCTGGCATAATGTAGTCCTCTCTCGGGCTTCTCCTACTGTGAACCTATCTATGATTCCACCATCACAAATGTTATCCCCAAGGACAGATCCTAATGAGAGTAAAGAATTTGATTATTTGCTGTTAATAATTGCTTCCCAAATCCAACTTAATGCAGCAGAGACTCTATATGGAATGACACACCAGAATTATTGGATGTTCAATCAATATTGTAAATTAATCATAATCACAGCTGGTGATCATAGCTGCAATTACTGATTGATTAATTAGGGCAGCTCTTGAAATGCCAGTTGAAATTTAATATCATATTAGATTCAACCAGATAACCATAAACTTCTACAATTACTTTCAGCCTCCAGTTATTTATGTCATATTTTCTCTAGTATTATCAGCTATATTTACTTATTCATCATTCTGTTTGAGCAGGCCAAACTATTCCATTGTCCTTTGATGAAGATACTCTATTAAAATATGTTCAAGTTATGGCATTAAATAAATCTAGTGTCAGTTCCCAAGAAATATTTGCAAATTTAGGACATCCATTTGCAATGCATTTCAGCAGAAGAATGCTATTTTTTCTGAAATGAAGAGAGAGAAAGAGGAAAAGATGTGAGGATATTTTACGTTTTGACAGGTAAGTAATATTGTTGTACTGGATTTATGTGTGCAAAATTTCAGGTTTATTAATTCATTTCTGAATGCTTCACACAGGCAATTCTTTACATCTTTCTTTGTTTAATAAGGGCAAAAGCAACAAGAGCCTACTAGCATAGCAATCAATCATAGAAATCCACATTTTAATGAAATTAGGAAAAGACTGGTGAAAATGCAACAAAGGATCTGATTAATAAACAAGTCTGTTTCTTGTTGCTTCAGAATCATTGATTAGGTACGGCTGATACAAATCATGATTATTTAACTCACATTTCACTCAGCAGTCGTTAAATACTGTGCAAAGTAGTTTGCTACACACAGAAGGGGATGAGAAGATTCATGAAGCTATTTTTAAGTTTTGCATGAGTTCAATAAAGGGCATAGGACAGTAAGACAAATATAAGAAGTATAATGTTTTTAACAAAATTTCAACTGTTAATTTTAGCCATAATGACTTGAGAGCAAGATGCTGGGATAAAAGCCGGCTAGATCAGAAAGGCAGAGAAGTCTCCCTGCTAACAGCCCAGAAGAAGTGGGCATGTTCCTTCCCATCCACTCTCAAAGAATCATCTAACTGAATGTCCCCTTCCTTCCACTTCCTGTGCATCTTACTATCTGTTCTTCTGTCTTCCTCCTACGCTATGTTTTCTTCCTAAGTTAATTCACTGCAAACTAGTTACTTGTTCTTCCTCTTGACCTATCTCTGACTTTACTTAATCCAGTTTACAATATTTAACCATTATCCTCTTGGATTATAGGTATGTGTTAGAACTGAGCCACACCACAACTAGAAACAGACTTTACTGGTAAACAACACTTCTCAGATTAATAGTGTGATCAAATATGTTGCAGCAATATAAGATTTTAGTGAACAGATGAGCAGAAAGGGTAATATTTGAAAAATAAAGAACAAATTATCAATATTACAATTTTTATGGACATCCTGGTTTTTCAATTCTATTTTCAAAATTAAACACTCTGAAAATTCTAATGGCATTGGGCTAAAGTGGTGGCTCAGAAGTTAAGGTCAGAGCATGCTCTTCTAAAGGAGAAGAGTTCAGTCCTAGCAGCCATGGTAAGTGAATCATAACGTTCTAAAACCACAGTTCTTGGGGATTTCATGTCTCCTGCCTCTATGGGCAACATCATGCACATGTACAAAGCCACACAGAAACACATGTATATGCATGTGATTAATAGTAAAACCTAAATTTAGAAACATTTTATGATATTCATAACAGTAGGAAAAAAACTTCAAATTTCATACAAAACCATGCTAAAAGAATGACAGTGCATGAACTCAAATTATACAACAGAACCATATAGCACAAACAATATGGGTCTGAAATAAAAATAAATATGAAGACCCATAAAAGAGAAGAGAATGCCAGAAATAAAGACATGTAGCTATCTGATTCTCTATGAAGATGCTAAAAGAATATTTAGAGAAACCTAATAATATTGGGGAAACTGTGCACCTATTTTGAAAAGAAACTTAATCTCTAGGTCCCACCCTGTATAAAAGTCACCATAAATTGTATGATTGATGTTTATATAACATATTTGAAACTTCTAAAGAAAATCACAGAGATATCATTATGATACCAATTCAGGTAATAGATTTTCTAATTAGGCACGATTCATTTAGAAAATAAGAAATTACATGTATGTTAGCATAAAATTAAAAATTTCTGGACTTCAGAAGAAGCAATTGGCAAAGATAGCCTACAGAATAGGGAAAAAAAATGTGTAAGTTAGACACCAGACAAGGATTTGTCTGAGTAAGTAAGAATTCTGATATGTAAGATATAAAAGTATGTAAGATTTCCTGAGTATGTAAGAAAGGTGCACCTGGGGTAGGATGACCAATCCTCACGTAGAAAGACAAATGGGATGGACATTGGAAGAGGGAGAAAACAAGTAACAGGACAGGAGCCTACCACAGAGGGCCTCTGAAAGACTCTACCTAGCAGTGTATCAAAGCAGATGCTGAGACTCATAACCAAACCTTTGGCAGAATGCAGGGAATCATATGAAAGAAGGGGGAGTTAGTAAGATCTGGAGAGGACAGGAGCTCCACAAGGGCCAAATGTATCTGGGCACAGGGGTCTTTTCTAAGACTGCTTCTCCAACCAAGGACCATGCATGGATATAACCTCTGCTTGGATGTAGCCCATGGCAGCTCCGTATCCAAGTGTGTTACCCTAGTAAGGGAAACAGGGACTGTCTCTGACATGAACTCAGTGGCTGGCTCTTTTACTTCCCCACCCCTGAAGGAGAAGCAGCCTTGCCAGGCCACAGAGGAAGACATTGCAGCCAGTCCTGAAGAGACCTGACAAGCTAAGGTCAGATGGAAGGGGAGGAGGACCTCCCCTTTTAGTGGACTTAGAGAAGGGCAGGGAGGAAATGAGAGAGGAAGGGTGGGATTGGGAGGGAATGAGGCAGAGGGCTAGAGCTGGGATACAATGTAAATAAACTGTAATTAATATAAAAAGATAAAAATTCATAAAGAAAGGTGCTAATATCAAAAGAGCAATCACTCATTCAACAAACAGAAATTCTCAAAAGAACCCTTAGTTGGCCAAAAGTACATGAAAAAAATGTACACCTCATGGAAATACAAACAAAAACTATGCCAATAGTTAAATCTCACCACAGTGAGAAAACCTTTCATCAAGAAATCAAGGAAATAACACACAAAAACTGTGTGAGCATGCTAGTGATGTAGAATGCTTATGTGCTCTTCGTAGTAGCAGGAATTACTACAGTCAGTAGGGGAAATCAGCATCTGAGTTCCTCAAAAACTTAGACCTATTTATGACCGAGCTGTACAATTTCTGGGACTCTAGCCAAGGAATGTGGGTCAATGCACAATAAAGAAGCCAGGGTACCAAAGTCATTGTAGCCTTATTCAGAACAATCATTTTATCGAACTCGACAATGCCCATCGAAGAAGAGATGAATAAAGATATTGCAACATCTTTATCTATATTTATACATAGTGGCATTTGAAAAAACATTGAGATCACTGTGTTAAGTAATATTAGCTAGCCCTATAAATACAAACATCAAACATTTTCTCTTATATAAAGAGTCTATGCATAAAAAATAAACTTCAACATAATAACAGAAGTAGGAAAGTGGGTATTGAAAATGGGACTCAAGGGAGTATATATGATCAAAGCAAGTTTTATGCATATGTGATGTATAGATTAACATACTACATCGTACAATCAAATCAATAGAGCCTATGCTCAATTTATAAAATATAGGAAAGCAGAAGAGAGACTGTTAATAAAAAATGGAATTTGGGATAGGTGGAAAGAGTAGTGAAGGGGTAGTGAATATGATGGGATATGTTTTTTTTTTCATTTATGAAACTATTGAAGTACAAACCCTTGTTTTGTAAAATTTACATATTATAATAAAACTTTTTAATTGTCTCCATTTATAATTGTTTTTAGGTGAGATTTAATTCATTATTACTTGGCCTTGTATATCAAACATAGCTCCTTTTTTGAGACATGTTTTTCTGTGTACTGGTGGCTGCTCTAGAACTCATTTGTAGACCAGGATGGCTCAGAACTGACAGAGATCTGCCTTCCTATGTCTCCAAGGGGCTGAAACTAAAGGTGTGCACCACCATTGCCCAACTCATAGCAAACTGCTTCACTTCTGGTTATAAATATTGATGGAACAAATTAATGTTATCACTCAGTATCCAACTTGGTTCCCTAGTAAGGGGAACAAGGACTGTCTCTGACATGAACTCAGGGGTTGACTCTTTGACCAAGGCCCCTGAGGGAGGAGCAACCTTGCCAGACCACAGAGGAAGACACTGTAGCCAGTCCTGATAAGACCTGATATGCTAGGGTCAGATGGAAGGGGAGGAGGATTTCCCTTATCAGTGGATTTGGAGAGGGGCATGGGAGGAAATAGAGGAAGGGTGGGATTGGGAGAGAATGAGGAAGGGCATTAGAGCTGGGATACAAAGTGAATAAAACGTAATTAATGCAAAAAATAAAAATTTAATTAAAAAAAAACTCACCAGTGGTCAAAAAGGCAGGAACATTTCACAATATATATCAAGAATGTTAGAAGAATTAAAATGAAAGACTATAGTAAGCACAACTTTGGGCTCATCTCCGCATATACGTGATAAAGCAGGGTCAGTATTAAGTCACTAATAGTCTCTCAGCCCCCAGTACGTTAACAGTTATGTATTGATGGGCTGTGTAGAAAAATTCTCTCTCATCTTCAAAAATGTTAATTCAGACCATGAAGCAGGAGCTGTTGAAAGGCAATAGACATTTATGAAGGATGCATTAGAGTAGAAATTATGATAGCATTGTACATTACATCCATATTAATAGCAAATTTCCTTAGCATGGATAATAGCATTTTACAATGAACACCCAAAAATTAGGCACTATTAGCTTTGTCCTCAAAGTACTGCCTGCCTCCTAAAAGCTGAATTGTGAAATATGAAGTGTGTGGGCCTAGGACCTCCTTAGATCTCTGTGTACTGCCAACTCACTTTTAGCCCTATCATTACAACTTCCACTCTGCTAAGCCATGCAAATTTCTATGCTCCTGAGAGTACAGTAATAGGAGTTATACATTGTACAAGAACAGCTGATTCAACTCCCATTTCCCTTAATACAAGATTGGGCAATGTCCATTCAGAGAAACTGTCTTTCAAAAGAAAAGAAGTGGCTATTTTTAAATATGATCTCTTAAACTGATGAGATGTCACAGGCTCCCTGGAAGAGAAGACATCACTGGCATAATATTTTGATTTGCAACAGTTATGAAACAGTTATTCTTAAGGCAGACTTAATTACAGGGAATAAGCAGATTGGGTGGACTAATTTATAGCACAAGGCTTTTGTTTTATATAAAAGAAAGGAGTCTCAAGTAACTCTACCTCTCCTCCTCCAAATTAGTTGCTGCTCATTCCACAAGTCTTTCATAAGGATATACATTTAAAGCCAGGCAATGACACAACTTGGCTGAACTGGACAGTGGTAATTTTATGTCATTGACACACATATCTAAGTTAACTGGAAGTGGGATCTGGGAATGCTGAGAAAGCTGTGTAGCCTTGTCAATAGCCTATCTATCCCAAGGGCTCATATTTTCATCTTGTAATGAACCAAAATGATTTTCAGGATTCCTTTATAGCTACAATCTATCAATGGCATTGATGATGATATGGTAATAATGTGAGCAGTAGAAACCATGATTAGGATGTGTGTGGGTGTGGAGGAACAAAACTGAGGCAAACAAATGTATAGTAGAATTACTTGGGGGGTTTCTACTCCTCCCTTTGCTTCTTAATACATATTTGGGGTTTCTAACCCTAGACCAATTAGGTACCGAAGAAAAGACATAGAGATTTTTAGATATATAATAAGCTTTAACACACTAGGTCTGGGAAGATATCAACTCTCTAAGTTATTTTATTTCCCAGCCGTGATCCCCAATCTTAACTGCATTTAGTTCCATCTGGGCTGTTTCTGCTCCATTAGTCCTGCCCTCATGGCCCATGTACTCATGGTCCATACTGCCCCATGGTGACTTCCTTTTTCTTTCCCCTCCATCTCTTCTTTCTCAGTCTTCTTCTCCCCCCTCCCGGCGCACCTCTTTGTCCCTTCCTGAGACCCCAAACCCAGAAACTCAAGCTCCACCTACCTCTCTTCTGCTATAGTCTTCTGCCTAGTCTTTTTATTGACTAATCAGAGATAAATGGCAAGCTGAGGCATGCAGATCTCAATGTCAAGCCTGCCAGGCAGAGGAAGTTCAAAAATCTTTCTCAAAATTAGAAAGTAAAAAGTTGAGTGGAGAAGGGGAAGGAGGGGAAGGATTGGGAGGGGAGAAGAGAGGGAGCTAAGAGGAGGGGTACAAAGTGAATAAAGTGTACTTAATAAAAAATTTTAAAAAAGAAGTAGATGAGAAAAAAAAGTTGATGAGCAGTAGAAATAAAAGGGAAAAGAAAGGAAAAATGACTGCTCCTAGGTATGGCAAAAGAGAAAGTGTATTAAAGATATAAGGGATAGAGCAGCCAGAGGCAGAGTCCAGAGTGAACATGAACAGACTGAGTTGTACCTTATAGAAAGAGGGGAACAGAGACAGAGAAGAGGACGTGGTGCAACAGCCAAAAGGCCCAAAGGTACAAAGAGCATGCTACATTCTTAACAGGTTAAGCTGGCATTGTTTCATCAAACAATAGATAACATCATTCAGAGCCTCCTATTTTGTACTTCTTATTCTTTTGTGACTTCCAATTCCTTTTTCCATGCCTATCAAATCTTGGAGGTTAGCAGCAGGTTGAGGCTAGCTTCAAAATCAAGCCTCCTCTCATCACTTCTTCTGTGCGCTTCCCCAGTGCTATCTCTGTAGAGGAGCATAGTGGAGCAGGGAGAAGAAATGACACCATAAACATTCTGCTTATTTTCCCAGGCTTTCCTTTTGCATACCACTGCTTGAATGCAAACGGGTATGTATTAGAGGAAAAACAATTCATTCTTTAACTGTTGAGAGTGTCTGTTTATTAGTTAGGGTATGTTGAAGGACTATGTCATAAATACATAACATCTACAAGGTCAAGAGCAATGGTGACTATTGGTCAGATAAACATCCAGCAATTGGCAAAGTCAATGGGACTCAGAGCAGAAGGTTAGGGATTCAGAAACCCCAGTTTTCTGTGTCTGCTCAAGAATATATTAGTGTAACTGGTTTTCTCTAATAGAAATCAAACTTGTCTATGACTACTACCATTGTGAATGTTGATCCCGGCTACAAGGCTGCAAGTGACACCATTAACTTTCTATCTTAAAGAATTCAGTTACAGAGCCACCCCTTTGGCATACATCTGGTAAGGTAATGCAATACGGCCGTTTAAACTGTCTCAAAAAAAAAAAAAGGTTCTTTAATGGAGAACTGAAATGGAGCTTTTTTGTTTTATTGAATTGTCAAAGGATTAAATGTTTTCTATTCCTCCAGTAAAATAAAGTCTTACAACAACTAAGCAAAGAAAAATTTATGGAAGAACTAAGTGGTTTCACTTTACGATCTTTGTTTTACTTTCTCTCCTTTCTCTGATTTTCTGCCTTATCTCTGTGTGCATCATGCACAAATACAGGCCTTTCTTCAAGGAGATATTTTTTTCTGAGTTTATGAGAAAATGTATTTCTCAGTTATTTAATTTGCTTAAATTTATTTATTGATAGATTTATTGACCTTAAACAATTTCAAGCACATGCATTCTGAGTGACAGACATTTCATCCCCATTTTCATCCTCCTCTCACTCCAGATGAAACTCTTGCTGCTAACACAAACCGTCCTATTTTATCTCATGCTTTAGAATTGCATGAACGTTAATTATGGTTTATTCCATGAACATGAGCTACAACAAGGATCTCTCTGACATGGTATGTCAACCAGTGCAATAATAGCTTGTCTGTTAATTATGAGGGTACCCAACTACTTTCATACTGGATTTGAGGTCTGCTCCATAGGAACAAGCTTATGTGTGATACTGTAAACCTGGTAAAGAACCTGTGGCTGGAGAAGGCAGAGGCCTTAGCTGATTCTGTTCTTTTTCTAAGTAGACATAGTGCCTGTCAAACTTCTGTCTGTGTATTTCTGTTTACACCCATGGATTGGTACTGTTCCTAGACTTCATCAGAGAAACCTCCTTCTGTAGTGAATGGCAGTTAATATGGACATTCACAGATCACCAGAATGTGGAGAACAAATGACTGTGGATTGCTTGCCCTAAATAAGATATCTGTTACACACCTACGACCCCATAACTGTCGAGGAACATCCAGAATAGAAAATAGAATGAACATAAGAACCAGAGGGTGGTGAAGTGCACTGTGCAACAGTGTCTTCTGGGGATGACATGGCCAACTGCCCTCACAAATTCAGTGCATCTTTAGTTATTTGTGGAAGGTTTGCCTACAATTAAGCCTATCACCATTTCATCATGCATGGAGGTCATCACTAAGGGACAACAGACAATTCGTAAGTCCATCATTTGCCAGTAAACTTACTTTTCTTTAAGTCATTGGCAGGAGATAAATATTTAAAAATTAGATGCTCAAAGTATTAGCAGAGGTACTGTAATTTATACCTTCTGCCACCTTATGTAACGACGATAGAATGTGAAGTTTGAAAAGATGAGCAATAACACAGCATTATTTATTTTACCTAAAATATAATTCAGATATGCGTAACTGAAAAAACAGTATATTACCCAGAAAATAAATTGCATTTCATACCATTGTTTCAAATAAAGTTCACCTAACTGCATCTTTAATATTTGTGTTTAACAACAAGATCTCACAATCCTGAAAAAATTGATAAGTTATATTAATCTTAATATATATTAAATCTTAAACACTGGAATTTATATTTATTCTCCTAGTTTTTAGTTATACTCCCTCATTCCCAAATATCGTCCCATAAATATATTTTTCCCAAAATATAATTTTCTAATGCTTGGCTAAATTGAACAACTCCTACTCCATAGACAGAAATTTTCTCTAAATTATATTTTTTTTTTACCTTTTTTATATTATTCCATACAACTCAATTTATCAATGTAATTTCAGACCTAATTGTAGATGTTATAATAACATTTTTAAATATGTATGAACATGCTGGGAATCTATAATCATAATCTAGCATTCTAAAACTTTACCTCAGGCATTTCCCCCACAAGAAATAAAAGTTATTCATGCTATAAATGGCTCTTCAGAATAAACACTAATTGTTTTTTTTTTTTTTTAATCTGATTGTAAGGGTAGCTAGAAGTAGAGGAGAGATTTCTCACATTTTTTAGATAAGAAAAAGGAGGTGGTAATGTTCTTTTTTATCAGAGTTAAGAAAGTCATTATCTGGATTGCAAATATATGGCTAAGATATAATAGCGTGAAGGCACAGAAGAAGGGAGAAATTTTTAGAGTTTCTATTTCAATGTTTATACAAAAAATGAGTCATGATACAATTCAGAAAGTTAAAACAAAAGCTATTATGAATCTAAAGTTTGAAAGAACACCTTGCAAGATGAAGGCTTAGTTTATTGAGTAGGTTGTGTTGAAATGAAATCATTCCTTCATCCTTGATGAAGACAAAGGTTTAAAAATATCTCCCTTAGGTTTTCACATAATCTTTTAATGAAACTAACATAAGTGCTTTATAAAAAAAAATGACCATTGTTTTTGGGGTGTTCCTGGAGCCTTCCTTGCAAACAACTTTTGTAGAGATATCCTAAACTTGGCAGTGGGATTTTAATTTACTGAACAAATGCTTGCTGGAGACATCATAGGCTCAATGGGAGGACCCTACTACCTTGTTTATCAAAACTGATATGTTGAATTGTCTTCTAAATAATTATGGATAGTTAGATGAATTCTACTCTCAGCTATAATCAAAGACGCTTCTCTTTTCAGTAAATTCAGAGAATTATGACTGAAATAATGTCATAATTTCAAATGCAAATGTCATAATGTCAAAGTGCAAAAACAAAAAAAAACAAGAGCTGGGGATTATGTCTTATAATATATTTATGTTATCCTCTTGCAGCCTTAAAACACATAACTGAAAAGAATTGGAAAGTAGGGAAAGAGGCTATGAAATGTCATCCGCTAGGTTTCACACAGCCATTTCAAACCAACTCACAGCATTTGTATTTGGCCCATACAAGATTGCCCTTGTCAGTCTTGTTCAGAATCAAAAGCCCCTACCCTCTTTGCTGAACTGCATTGACTACCAACAGATTCTGGCAAAAGGAGTCATTGTATTTAACTGTGGAACCTCTGGTGAGCCTATTAGGCACCAAAGGAAAATTCTAAACCAATAGTCACTGAAATGGCCTTGAGTAATTTTGCAGACTCACAAAATAAAACAAATAAAAACACATGATTAGGTAAGAGGTACATAGGAAAGGTGGATGATGGGATGGAAGGCAAATAGAAGGTGGAGATGAATAAACAGTATGCATTATAAGTGTGTATGAATTTTTCAAAAGCCAAATTTAATTAATAAATATACTACCTCCGTTATATATATATATATATTGCACCAAGACATTTGAAGGTGAGTAGCAACTATCACTAAAGATGCCCCAGGTAGACAGAAGATGAAACACCACTAAAAATCAAAGGAGGAGTGAGCCAATCAATGCAGGTTACAGACACAATCAACCTTCATAATGCCCCGTCTATATTTCTCAATGGTGTCCGCTGACTTCATTATTCTAGGGTATTCAGAAAGGGCTTCTCAAAGTCAAACATTGTATTTGCTGTGATGAGGAAACATATTTGAATACTTTAAAAATGAACAGAAGGTTTTTGTTTTGTTTTGATTTGCTAGAATCCCAAATTAACAATAGTTAAACTTCTATGGTTGTTGTTCTTGTAGAGTGTTAACCTCTACTTCCACTTGTTTTTAAAACTCCATGAAATAATGAGGGTATCTAAGGCAGTATTAATTTTCTGGAAATTCATTTTTTATATTTCCATAATTTTCTCATTAATTAGTTCTCTCCATAAACTTTGAGCAGACCTCTGTATGAACATGTTTTGTAAATCCAAAGGTGAAGGATATCTGTAAAAAAATTTTCAGCTTCAAAAGTGACATAACTTTCATAGTCATAAAACTCAAACACCTCGTGTGTGTATTGTGCAGAAGAAAGCGATCATGGGAAAGTGGTTACTCTTTTCATTTCTCAGGCCTTCATGGACTAATCAGTGATTCCCTGTGGTGATTCAGGTGATAGGTAAAATGCAATTCAGAAGTAGAGACATAAAGTTCTGCAACCTGGAAGTATGGAACCCAAAGCACCATTAATAAAAAAAAAAGTCAAAGGATTAAAAATAACCTCACTACAACTATTGCTTGAGAGCTGAACCTCAAAGAAAAGCTATGTTTCTTTCCATAAATTGACAATGTTATGAATTTCATGAAACCATAAACTTTATAAACATGCCCCACTAAATGCTGATTTTACAGTATTTTACTGCAAATTTTTTTCATGTCATTTATTGATCTATTCAAAAAGAAAAAAAAATGAATTAAATAACTGTTCTTTGACCTACAGGAACAAGGGTCTCAAATGGCCAAGTGGCAAGTGAGAGGACCAGATGAGAAATAAAGAAAACAAGAAAATAAAGAGGAGAAAAAAAAACATCTGTGACCAGGAGGTCTTGCATAAGCTGATGACTCATGTCAAGGAAGTTTATTAAGAAGTACAGCATCTTGTATACTTTTGGGGAGTTGGCAGCTAGTGTCAGCAGAGAGTTAAGTCAGATAGTGTTGGCAAAGTGACAAGAGGATGCCTAAGGACTGAGCACCACAGCCCTGTGGTAAGAATTTAGTGCCCAGAAATGTTAACTTTTACTCCTTTGAGGCATTGGTTTCCACCTCAGACTAGCCTTGCCATGTCCACTCCTCAACAAGGACACAGAACTAAAGATTGTCTTTCTTCTTTCATCAGAGCCTCTGAGGAAGTCTTGGGCCAGTCTGGTTTCCCTGCAGTACACATAAGTTAATTCTTTAGGTAAAACATAAGCAGAGAAGGTATGGAGAATTAGAGTCCATTTGAGAACACATAGGGAGTGTAATGTAAAAGGGCTACGTGACTCTAGAATGTGCATAACTACAATTTATATAATAATCAGTATAATGTGCGATCCGCTATCCCATGAAAAATACCCAACAGGGGATCAAAGTAAATGCCAAACTTTGGGCAGAGTGCAGCAGGTCTTATGGAGGAAGACAGGGGTGGGATTAGAGGGACATGGAGGTGACAGGAGCCCCACAGGAAGACCAAGAAAACTAAAGGTCTGAACCTAGGAAGTCCTGCAGAGACTGATGCACCAATGAAGGACCATGCATGAAGAAGACATAGACCCCCTGCTCAGATGTGGCCCATTAGCAGCTTAGTCTCCATGTGGATCTCTGAATGAGGAGAGGAGGGGATGTCTCTATTATGAACTCAGTTGACTGCTCTCTGATCACTCGCCTCTGATGATGCAGCCTTGCCAGGCCATGGAGGAAGAGGATCCAAGCAGTCCTGATGAGACTTAACAAGCCATGGACAGATGGCAATAGTGGAGAACTCTCCTTTCAGTGAATTAAAGAAAAGGGATGAGGGGAAGAGGAAGGGAGTGTGAGACTGGGAAAGTTGAGGGAGGGAGCTTCAATCGTGATATAATAATGAATAAATGGTAAAGAAAATAAATTTGTAATATTTTTATTATAATTTTTTATTAATTACACTTTATTCATTTTGTATCACCCCTGTAGCTCCCTCCGTCTTCTTCTCCTTCCAATCCTACCCTCCCTCCCCCTTCTCCACACATGCCCCTCCCCAAGTCCACTGATACTGGAGGTCTTTCTCTTCTTCCTTCTGATCCTAGTCTATCAGGTCTCATCAGGAGTGGCTGCATTGTCTTCCTCTGTGACCTGGTAAGGTTGCTCCCCTCTCAGTGGGAGGTGATCAAAGAGCAGGCCAATCAGTTCTTGTCAGAGACAGTCCCTGTTTCCATTACTAGGGAACCCACTTGAACACTGAACTGCCATGGGCTATATCTGTGCAGGGGTTCTAGGCTAAAATGCTGAATCCCCATTCAGAAAGGCAAAGAGGATGGAAATCAGAAAAAGGAGAAAACAGGGAACAGGACAGGAACCTGCCACAGAGGGCCTCTGAAAGGCTTACAGCGAACATTTAGGCAGAGTGCAGGGAATCTTATGAAAGAAGTGGGAAATAGTAAGACCTGGAGAGGACAGGAGCTCTACAAGGAGAACAACAGAACCAAAAATCTGAGCACAGGGGTCTTTTCTGAGACTGATACTCCAACCAAGGACCATTCATGAAGAAAATAAATTTTTAAAAAATTCTTAGGAAAAAAAAAGTTATGGGCTATTCAGGGAATGAGCAAAGCTTACACCTAGGCATTTATTTACAAAAAATACAAAGTTTCAGAGTCAGTTCAGGAACTGGGGCATGGGTGGAAAAATTTCCAGTTATATTTTATTTTCAGTTTTCCTTGATTAAAACTGTTTGTATATAGAACAATGTAAAAAAAAAAGAAAGAAAAAGATGGAAAGTATACTTTATAGTCACGAACCCATTTAGAAATTACTAACTTCTGGGAA
This sequence comes from Rhombomys opimus, assembly GCA_010120015.1. NCBI lineage: Eukaryota > Metazoa > Chordata > Mammalia > Rodentia > Muridae > Rhombomys > Rhombomys opimus. Next base: position 6,290 of record REGO01001375.1, on the reverse strand, counting down.
CAAGAAATTAATATCTCTCATTCTCAAAGATAAACTAGAAACCAGAGGTTGAATCAGCCTCTAAGGAACACACACCCACTGGAGAAAATAGGATTTGAATGATATTAATCTGGCAACAAAGCTTGTTTTGAGGACATACCATGGAGTACTCTGATCTCCTAATGTTCTAAATATTCATAGGAATAGATTTTCCTGTGTCATTTATTATTAAATGATGAGAAAATATGTCAAGTATTTCATGCTCAGAATTTATTGACAGTTAATGATTTTGTGGTCCAAGAATTACATAAGACATCCAGTTCTTTTAAGTCAGAGTATAATAGTGTCAGTTTTGATCTGTTGTTGCAGTGCAAATACACAGTTTACCAAATGTTCAATCAGTGACTGGCCCAACCTGAGACCTACCTCATGGGAGAGAGCCAACTTCTGACGTTGTTAATGGTACTCTGCTAAGCTTGCAGTCAGGAGCCTAGCATACCTGTTCTCTGAGAGGTTCCACCCAGCAGTGGATCGAAACAGATGCCAAGTCTTGCAGTCAAACAGGTGGTGGAGCTCAGGTAGCTTTGTGAAGTGGTGAGAGGCAAAATAGAAGGACACGGAAGAGACAAGGACCCCACAAGAACAGCAACAGAGTAAACTAACCTAGGCCCCTAGGGCCTTACAGAGACTGAAGCGCCAACTAAAGAGCATGCATGGTCTGGATTGAGGTTCCCTGTATATATGCAACTGAGGGGCAGCTTGGTCTTCTAGGGGGTCCCCTAGCAAGTGGAGTGGAGGCTTTTTCTGACATAGACTCTGTTGCCGACTGTTGATCACTTCCCCCTATCAGGGCTGCCTTGCTTGGCCTCAGTGAAAGAAGATCTGTTCAGGCCTGATGAGACTTGATGTGCTGGGTGAGTTGATACAGCAACAGGGGGTCTCCACTTTTCTAAGAATGGAAGGGGGAAAGGGAGAAGAGGGTGGTGGGTGGGACAAGCAGTAGAGGATGGAGAGGGATTCAGTAGTGATGTAAAGTGAATACATAAATGAACTTAATAAAATATTTTTATAAAAAAGAAGAAAAAAGCAATTTATTGCCCTAGGCCAAGAGGTATGTAAGTAGGACTATCACACTCTGCTAAGTGACTTGTATACTTTACACTCATTAGTGAGTAAAATTCCCATCCCCTTGTGGTAAGTTGATAGTCTCAAGTGGAAATCACATGACACTGGACGTTTGAGCGGTCATTGAAGATATGAATGAAATCCTTAGTACCTAGTGAAACTTCCCTTTATCAAGTAGAGACAATAAGACTTGAAATTTCCTTTTAGTCCATCATTTTATTTTGCATGTACATAAAGTATTAAAATAGATTCTTCACTATAACAGTAAAAAAGGGAAAAAAAACAATGAAAATTATCAAGTAAACAAAGTGATAACATAAAAATAGAATTAAGGATAGACTCTCAAATAGCAAAAAATAATACATAAAACAGTTGGAAGTTTGGTTTTCTGATTTTGTTTTTGTTTTAGAATACATATATCTATAATTTAATTTAGAATAAAATAATTCACTATGCAGTGGGAATTTCACCTAGAGATGATAGAAATTACTGTAATACTGAGTCTTCCATCCATGGTGAAAAAATAGTAGCAGAAACAATATTAATGGGGATAATTGCTAAGGTTTCCAGAACAATGGTCTCCTCCTTTAATAATTAATAAAAATAATAATAATGAAATTTCCATGTAAGTAAGTTTGGGATAAGCTAGCCTGGATTTAGATTTTTACCAGAATTTTTCAAAGTTAAAAAACATAAATTTTAGTTTTCTCTAAGAGAGTCTCACTGGAGAAACAAATTACTTTTAAGGGTAGGCTGCATGCTCAGTGGTTGATGGTCAACAGAAAACAAAGTCAAAGGCATCTTCACAGGTTCCTTGTCTTTTGATGCCCCATTGGTGCCATTATTTTCTTTTTAAATTTTAAAAGTTATTTCTTTTATCTTGCTTTACCCTCCTGGTCCTTTGTGTGGCACGCGCATGCACACACACACACACACACACACACACACACACACACACACAATTTTTCTTTTGACTGGACAGAACAGCCAAAGAAAATTACTGCAGACACTACAGAAATCACTGTGGAGTTTCTTAATAAAAGTCAAAGCTGAACTATCAGAGATGTATCTAGGTACAGTGTATGTATCCATTTATT
>REGO01001374.1:81688-100336 GCA_010120015.1 Rhombomys opimus | reverse complement strand
TTTCCTTCCTTCCTCCCTCCCTTTCTTTCTTCCTTTTCTTTCTGCCTGCTTTCCTTTGCTCCCTCTCTCTTTGTTTTCTTCCTTAGACATTCCAGTCTCACATTAATAGCAATGAGGCATAGACAATCTTCCCTTTTATTCCTGTTTTTAGCTGATTCACTCTAGGGTTATGTGAGTAAATTTTATCAGATTGAGGATTTTTTTTTACCCCTTCATTTTTTGAGAAGCTTTAATTCTAAATTGGTTTTGGGAATAAAATTCTCAAAGAATAAAAATTTGTTTTAATATTTATTAATAGTCTTTATAATAATTAGTATTAAGTAATTGAAATGATTATCCTTTTATAACTGAATATGATGTGTGGGTAAAATTGCATCTAGCTCTACAGTTTCCAGGCTTGTGTGTACATGTCTTCTACTGTTTATTCAGTTAAACACTAATGTGTAAGTTGCTGCAAATGATTCTCCAGATGTCATCATAGTCTCAAATCAACTAATCTGAAGACTGGGAGATTATCTGCATGGGCTTTACTTAAACAGCTTCAGACATCAGACACAGAGAAATTAGAACAATCTACATTCTGAGCATGATATAGAAAAAAACTATCATTATTGATGTGGAGAAAGTTGTGGTCATGGAGTAAGGGACCCAGGCAGTGTCTATAGTAGAGACCAACTGGTCATAGCTCCAGGCAGCAGAGAAAAATGCACTTCAGTCTGACCCCTCCCCCTAGCTTCATCTTACCAGCCACCTTAATGGTCAGGATGGTGTCTCTTTTCTGAATCCCAACATAAGGCTGATCCTGCTAGAACATTAATGTCAGACATTCAGATCCCATCAGGCTGTGCATAGAGAGCTGGTACTCACATCTCTGAAATAATAACTGGAGTTTAAGCTCCTGAATGTGCTGTGATTGTTTAGAGTGCGATAGCAAACTAGTAGATATGATGAACTACAGCAATTGATTTTTTTGACATTGAATCAATCTTTCATTCCCAGAATAAATCTGCCCAGTCATGACTGATTACCTTCTTTATATGCTGTTAGTTTTGATTGGCTAGAATTTTTTTGAGGCTTTTGCAGCCTCGTTTATGAAAAATATTGGTTTGCAGTTATCCTTTTGTCTACACTTGGGCTCAATGTATGCATAACACTATCATCATAAAATAAGTCAAAAACTTATATTTTCTAAAGGATAGTTTTGTAGACTTCATAATAGTTTATGTGTTAATGAAATTCACCATGAAATGTGTGATTCTGAGATTTTTCTGTTGGGAATGTTGGTAAAACAAATGTGTTTTACATAGCTATTATATTATCTTCTCTTTTGTTTGTTTTATCTTGGGTCAAATTTAAAAAAAAATATGTGTCCAATATTTTTCTACTTCATCCAGATATCAAAAATTTTAAGAACATTATTTCTTTTTCTCATTCATGTAACAAAATACCTATTAAAAACAATGCAAAGAAGGAAAGATATATTTTGGCTCACGGTTTCAGAGGTTATCAGCTCAGCACAGGGGGGGAAAGCTTCGTTGCAGAAGAGATAGTCTGTCTTTAGAGTGTTCAGTGGCTGGTTACATTGCAAAGGTGATAGAAAGAAGTCTTATTTCTAAGGTTCTTTTCCCTTGACCTACTTTTTCCAAATAGACCCCACATCCTAAAGGAACCTTTAGTCTTACAAAATAGTCCCACAAGCTAGGCAACAAGGTTCAAGACATCACCCCATAGGGGTGATTCAGATCTGAACCATGATACTTACCTTACTTCTATTTAGATAATGTCCTACCACTTGAATGTCTTTGAGATTGACTATTCATGATCCTTGCTCTCTTGATATTCATTTTAATTCTAGACAATGATAGTCAAGTTTGTTTGCGTTTTCAAGACATCAGGTTTCCCTACTGTTTTTCTCTTTCATTACTTTAATGTCTTTTTGTTGTTGTTGTTGTTGTTAAATTAAACTTACTTATTTTGTTCGCTTTACATCCTGGTTGTAGCTTCATCCCACTTCACCTCCCAGCCCCACCCTCTCTCTCTTCCCCTTTCCCCCTTCCCTATTTCTCAGAAAAGGGTAGCTTCCCTTCCTGTCCACCCAGTTCATTAGGTTGTTTCAGGACTGATCATGTCCCCTCTCCCTGTGGCCTGGCAAGGCAGTCCTCAAAAGCTGTCAGGAAAGTCCTGGTAAGATGCAGTCCCGGATTTCCTTACTTGAGGACCCACATGAAGCCTAAGATGCCCATTGGCTACATTTTGTACAGGGTGAAGGTAAACGGATGGAACTAGAAAAGATCATCCTGAGTGAAATAACCCAGACTGAGAAAGACACACATGGTATGTACTCACTTATAAGTGGATTTTAGCCATGTAGTACAAGATAAACGTAACACAAGGCATAAAACCAAGGAAGACAAGTAACAAGAGGGATCCAAGGGAGGATCCATAAATCTTACTTAGAAGGGAAAATAGAATAAATAGAGGTACTAGTTGAAGAGAGGGAACAAGGTAGGAGAGAAGATACAGAAATATTAGGGTGGAAATCAGTACTGGGGAGAGTAAGGGTGAGAGAGCAGAAGCCTGAAGAGAAAAGAGAAACTAAGGATGGAGCCATCTCTGTGACAAGCTGGAGATAGCCTACATCAGGGTAGGCTCCCTTAGAGAATATGAGGGAGACTTATGCAGACTCCTAGTAACATAATAGGCCATAGAGACGGAAAAGGACACCCTCTAACTAGACAAGTCTCCTAGTAGAGGGAGGGGAATACCAGCACACCCACAAAAACTTTGGCCCGGTTTTTACCTGCCTACAAGGTATGCAGGGATAAAGATAGATCAGAGATTGAGGGAATGTCCAACAAATTCCTGGCACGAACCAAAACCCCACCCTGTGGAAGAGTGCCAACCCCTGACACTCTGAATGACACTCTGCTAAGCCTACAGACAGGCTTGTCTGTACAGAGCCTGTCAGAGTTGTCCTCTGAGAGGCCCTACCCAGCAATGCCTCAAAACAGATGCTGACACTCCCTGCCAAACACTGGGCAATGCAGGAGGAGCCTTGTGGAAAAGTGGGAGGAAAGAGAAAAGGACCTGGAGGTGGCAACAGCTCCACAAGAAGACCAACAGACCCAACTGATCAGGGCCCAGAGGGATTTGTTGAGGTTGAAGCAACAACCAAGGAGAATGCAGTAACTGGACCTAGACCCCCTACAAAATGTACCTTCAAGCTCTTATGCTTCTTTTTTTGTAAATGCTTCCTCTTCCTTTCTTCCCTCAACTTCTCCCATCATCCCTTCTTTTTTATTTGCTTCTTCCTCTACACACGTGCGCACACACATACACACAATGCCCATGCACACACAAAACTGATTAATTAATTAACTTCTCTTGTGCTTAGAAGTTTTAGTTCTTAAAACTTATTGCCTTATTTCATTTTCTCTGCTAAAATGTAGTTTCCTTTGCTTAATTAGAGTGTTCATGGTGACTTACCTAAAATTTATGTCTGAAAGTTTTAATAGTTGCTGTGACTGCTTTTTGTTGTTGTTTATTTTTTGCTTTGGTTACTTTCTTTTGATTCCCCCGCCCCGAGATTAAGTCAATTTACCTGGTTCTTCATGTTTATACTTTTGGATTTTATCTTGTACATTATAAAATATTTGTTTTAGAGACTCCACATATTATTATAATAATTCTCTAATAATGTTTTGGTTTCATGGGTAACCATCATGGTTTGACCCAAATTATAACCTCTTCCTATTTTATATGTATTGATAATATTCTGACTTCAGGCAATCTTAATTCAGACCCATCTGTGCTCAGGAACCAGGCATGTCTGGAGTCCACTGCTTACACAGATGTGAGTGCTGCTCCTTGTTGGCTCATTTCTTTCTGAAATCTACCTCCTCTTCTTTCCTAACAGTCCTTCATACTGCTGAGTTCTTCCCTAAGTTCATTGTCCTACAAAGATGAGAAGCTTGCTGTTAGAGCTTCAGCTACCAAGCACTTCTTCAGCCATAACTGTTTCTGCTCATCCAGAATTTTTTTTTCCAAAAGACAATGAACTCCTTTCTAAAGAAAACTGAGGCTGGTCTGAAGGTAGTGAGTTATCTCAATTGATTGTTCACAGCCAGTTACAGATTGAACTCACTTTGCCCTCTTCTCACAGCTACACTTGACTAGTCTTTAAAAAAAAAAAAAAGAAAGAAAATTGAATGCACTCATGAAACAATTGGTTAATCCGTTTTCATACATCACTGAATTTGGTAACATTACAGCAGTCTCACACACCCATGTGACAGCACATTGAACAACGCAGCAGAGCTGCATCTGCCTAAGTTCATCAAAGCAATTAACCACATGGCATCTTTCTAAAGACAATGAACTCCCTTATAAAGTAAACTGAGTGAACATAACAAATCATTCTTTCATGTGTTTCCATTCAGCACTGAGCCTGATGGCATTAGAGGCCTTGTAGAAACATTCCATTTTGAAAGCACAATGAACAATACAGGATGTTTACATCTACCTAAGCATGTTACAACAATTAACCACACAGCATCTTTACAAATGACAACTGTAACGTAGCCCTAACCCTAACCCTAACCCTAACTCTAACCATAGCCCTAGCTTCAACCGTAACTCCAACCCTAATGGGAAAAATTATTAAGTGGAAATATTATGATCATTTGGTTTCCTCCCTTAAGTTTTGCCTCACTTTGCAAATGCGCCTGCTGTGTGTAAAATGTTAATCAACTATGATATTGAAAAATGCAATAGTTTGTATGTATTACAGAAAATACTTAGTTATTCTGATTTATCTTTGACCTCAACCTGATACAAAGATAACATATAGTTATCTTTGCTCGGTTTTGTTACATAAACCCAGACAACAGCATTGTGGATCTGTAAATATTGGAATATGACAAATGAAAGACTGTTGGGAAATGTGTTCAAGTTCTGAAAGTCTGTAAAATGCTTTTGTTTCATGGCATCCTCCTAGAGTACTACTGAGTGAAATTGATAGAAATTGCTCATTGAAGTGACTCTGCCTCCCTCCACTTGCAGAAGAGTATTTGCACATTAATGAAACTCTTCATGTAAACCAAATTTTTTCACTGTTTATTTTTGTTTGTTTGTTTGTTTGTTTCTGTTTGGCTTGCACTCTTAGGACTGATTAATCAACACATTTTGGTCAAAGCTTTTATGTTGGTTTTAGCTTGCTTTGAGTCAGTTCAAGATGACTGATTTAGCTACTTAACTGTGGCACACACATACTCCATCACACAAGTTCTTATATTTCTTCATCCATTTAAAACCTGACAACATAAAAAAGTGGAGACACGTGCCTTTTGTATGCACATGTATGCCATCCAACTGATATCTGTTTAAAGGGACTTTGACCTGAACATTTCAAGGATTTCATTTCAGCACAAAACTCTAAATATTGAAAAACATATCTAATTACCCTTGGGCTATTAGAAATAAAATTGCCTTATGTCATCCAAAGGAGTAGTTGCCGGAAAGTTATCTTTAAATTCATATATTTTAAGTCTAGTGCTTATACCTGGAAAAGATTATAGAACTGCCTTTGTTTTGTAAAACCCCGAAACAGTCTTGAGGCATGAAACAGATTTGTTTCAGCAGAGTTCAGGAGCTGGCCAGGAAACATAAATTGCCAAGAGGTTGTAAAAGGCACATTGGAGCTGGGCCAGATATTACTCTCTGAATTAAAGGAGAAATTTAAAAATCAGGCCACTACTTTAGTTTTTTAACCAAGAGCTAACATAGGGATTTCAGATAGGGAGAAATATATTTTGATTAATCTTGCCCTTTTCAGAGGAACTTGGCAGCTTTGTCCTTCAGCAGCTGGAGTTTATGTAAGGCCTTATGGAGCAAGTCAGCCAACAGGGAGTTACAATAATCTAATCTTCATGGCCTGGATCCTGCCTTGCGTGAGCAGCTTGCATAAGTAAAGCATTTTTCAGTTTCCCACTAGGGGGCTGAGAGCACAAAGGTATTGCTGGGGCTTCCCTGTGTGACAAGAATTCTGAGAGTTAGAATCCTCATTTCCACCCATGTGCCTGAGTTCTTGAATATTATGGGTAGGGAGGAAAACAGCTGCTAAGATTAATAATAGCTCTCTATCTAATTATACAATAGACAGCTATGACCTGCTAAATTTAGGATAAAAAAAGGTTAGTAATTTTCCAGTGACTTGGATTCATCATGATTGGTCCTATTCATAATAAAATGTAGATAACCAGGCTTGTGGTGAGTGAAACATTGGGAATTTTCATCTTGTTTTAATTTTTGTGCACCTCACAGAGCAGCTTTTCTTGACTAAGAATAATGTAGATACTTGTCATATCTCAGGTTGGTTTTCTCTGAAAATATGTATAAATGTGTGCCCCTTTTCAGATGTATCTTTAAGACTGTAACAATGGCCAGCCTTTCCCCTTCACTTTCACTCACAGCTAATAGAACACACTTCGTGTTCTAAAATACTTCCTGTTCATGAATACATATTATTTGGATTAATTTATGATTACATTTATATTTTCATATAAAAAAGGACTACATGGACATATTGCAGCCCGGGCTATAAAACTATGACCATTTCCCTCAAACATTTTCTCTGTTCAATAAGTTCCATGACAGTGACATGCATGCTGTCTGATATATTCTGTGACAAAATGAAGCTATTCATCAAAAAGAGCTATTTGAGGTTAAAATCACTTAGACTAAAATATTTTTGCCCTTTACCCTTACAGAAGATTCATTTTTTAAAAATCACTTCATTCCTTATTTACAGCTTTTAGCAATTATATTTAATCATATAAATGTAGAAAAAGGCAACTTTACCAATACCATTTTATTTGATTTTATCATTTGATTAAAGAAAAAAAATAGTCTCTTTGTTTTGGATTTTAACATTCTTTTACCTTTTTGTTCGTTTATTTGTTTTGTTTTTGAAAGTGTCTTACTATGTATTCCTGGCTGACCTGGAATTCTCTACGTGGAAGAGGCTGGGCTTGAACTCACAGTGATCATCAGCCTCTGACTCCTGAGTGCTGGGATTACAGGTGTGTGGCACTGCACTCAGCTGATTTTAACATTTTTATTAGGTGTCTGGAGTGTCCTATGATTGAGCCATGTGACTGAGCATAACAATTAGCTATGTTTTACTACCCATGAATGACACATAATGTAATGCAAAGAGGTGGAGTAGGGTGGTACATATTTGTAAGAGCTAATTTAAAACCAGAATAGACTATACAAGATCCTGTCTCAAAACCAATTAACCAAAAGGGGAAACAAAAGTGAGGAAACAAATACAAACAAAAAATCATAAAAATAATTAACAAATTAAAAACTCCAAAAATTGAGTGATCTCCAGTTCTAATTCAAAGGAATCCTTTACATTTCCTAGTTCCATTATTACTTAGATCTTTTTTTTTCAGTTATCTTTGATTCTTTGAAAAGCAGTTAATTAACAAATGAATGCTTTTATATATTTTTAGTGCTTTAGAAAGAGAAGCTTTAAAGCAAAATGATAGTGTTAATACAGGAAACCCATGAATATCTTGATTTGGACTTCTGCCAGGACATCTTCTCCAACCACAATTCTCTAGGGAAGATATAAATGAGGAGCAACACAGTTTATTAAGAATGGGGTTACAGCTTTAATCTACCACTCAGGAAGGCTTTGGTGGTGGGATAGATAGCAAGAAAGGCTCATTTTATTAAGGTAAATGACTTTCTCACTACATTCCCAGGCTGCATATCAGCACACAGTCAGTAATGAGTTGAAGAGCAACCACCAACCAAAACACAGCCTCTGTGTAAAGAAGCTGTGTGCTGGCAGACACAGAAGGTTGTCAATGTCTTTAGAAATTTAGCCCTTTTCCACCTTAATCTGGACACCAGCTTCCAGCCAAGATCAACTCAACTCCTCTTCAACTGCACTGCCCTCAAACACACTCCAGGCTCTCTAACCAACTGAAAATATTTCTGAATCCAAGTATTTTCACAGAACTTCCCACTGAAGACACTGTTTTCTAATTTCCATTGCCTACCCCAGATTCATCCTGTTCATGTGATATTCACATACCAAATCCTGCACTGGCAATTGTCTCCTATCTTTATTATCATTATTCACATCCAATTGCTAGTATTCTAATGACTTCAGCAATCATTTCCAGCTTTCTCAAACATTCGCAATCTGATACTGTGACTTTCTTATTTGAATCAACTTTATGTTTTACTCCTCCCTTACGATAAGGCTCTAGTATCTGTGTAACTACCCACAGGCTCCTTTGATCTGACCTCCGCCACCCCCACCTCTTCTCTCATTATTCCCCACACCAAACATACTGCTCTAGGCAGCCTGACACTTGTTTTTCAATTCCCCTCTCATGGTCTATCCTCTTTTATTTCCTAGCTTTTTATAAAAAACACTTTTACGGTTCATATTTTCCTTCTGTCTCTTCCCCATTTAGCTAACTTCTGTATTCTGTGTGCTCAGCTCTCAGGCACTCCTGAAGTTTATCCTTCTGGTTCAGGTTGGGAAGCCATCCCATTGTTTAATCATATGTGAGTGTTTAAAAGACTTGTTTGCACTCAGTTACTCAGTAGAAGGTATCTTTTCTCTACAATCAAGTTTTGTTTGGCAGCAGCATGCCCTCCGATCCACTAACCTCAAACAAAAGCACAACTGAAAGCTGAGAGATGGTGCTGTGGGAAACAGGATGTCTTATGCAAGTCTGAAGGCTTGTTCTTAAATACATAAAAAAGCACGGTGTGGGTGTATGCAACTATAACCTCAGCATTGGTGGAAGAGAAAGACAGATGGACCCCAAGTTTTGACTCTCAAGCCAAGGCAGAGTGAACTTCTGTCTCACTGAGAGGCTTTGTCTCAAAGTTATAACAAAGAGTGCTATGGAGATACACTGCTCTGACCTCTGTATAAATAATCACAGGCATACACACACTCATTTACACGCAACACACATTCCTATTGTACCTATCTTCTTAGTCAAAATCTAAGATACAGATATGCTCCATATATGTCTACTTATAGAAGTGAAACGTTAGTGCTTCGGCCATGTTAGAATATCTTCATTGTGTTACCAAGGGCTTATGAAGTAGCAACCAGCTTGCAATCTCTGCTTGTACTTAACGTCTGCATTCGTGAGCATAGCATCTGTGTCTGCCTTTGCTCATATTTCTACATTTCCATTTACCCTGCTCGGCATGGCATACTTGCTGCCACTGTGCCTTTACATTTGGGAATGGGGTCCTGCTTGCCCTTTTAAGGCCACGGAAAAATTTTCATTCATGCATATAATATACTCTGATCATGTTCATTCTTCCATCACTGCAATTCCTTGAGCATGCCCCTTTTCACTTGCCACTGCAAGTCTCTTACACAAAACCCATTTGAACCTTCAAAATGTTTCTTGATTTTAGATTCTATGACCATCTTCCTAAACTTAAGAAATACTTATTTCTCATTATGATTGCTGCAATAGCCTTTTATATTAAAATTTCACATTCTTCTGGGAGTTATTTTTTTCTAAAATGGGTTGAGGGCATTATTCTTCTTTAAAAGCCTTTGAAACCTGCCCTTTGCCTCAAGAGGTTGATCTACCACGTTCCTAGTATCTGTAATGAGCTGGCCTCAGCCCAACCCTTTCGCCTTAAGTGCAGACAGCATTTTCTCCCTGGCTGTACACTGTCCATGGTTTTTAACTGTGTGCATACAATTACTTCTCTTTGAAGCCTGAATACAACCTTAACCTCCTGGATTATATATCTGTAACTTCCAAGAGCAGAATTTAGTGTTCGTTGGTGTGCTTTTGTGATAACATCTTGTTCAAATTTTATTTATGATATTCATTCTCTTATAATACGCTTGTTAGTTTGCTTATTTGAGCCTTTTCCTCTTCACAGGCAGAGTGTAATTTCCTTAGGCCCTGGGCTCCCTGAAGATCCCGTCGGTCTTCTCCATTCTAAGCCGAAGCCTCTTTTACTGACAAGTGGCTCAAGTGAACACAATAAACTATTCTACATTTTCATTTGACATTTTATTGCATTATCCCTTATTTTTGAAAGGGCTGCAATGGCAAAAGGTCCTCTAAAGAAAACAACAAGAGAAACAACATTATTATAGTTTATACTTCATTTTCAAAGGATTCAATGATGAAACCACAGTAATGACAGGATAGTAACCAAGGCATCCTAATCATATAATGGCACCTACTGCCTTACCAATGTGTGCCTGGTGAACCATGGGAATCAAGAGGGCGCAAATGAGGAAGCACTAGGAAATAGATGCATTAGTTGCAATTCTAATCACTGTTACTGAGAGCAACTGAAACCATAGAAGTTGCATAAAAACCAACAGTAATAATATACCCAGTGCCTTCTTTATTCTTCTTTCTTGCTGTGAATCATATAGTGCATTTAAGTATATGTTGCACACACTTATTCATATGGCTGTGTGATCATGAGCATATAGATATATTCACACGTGTGTAGAGAGACCATATCAATCTCTATCTGGTGTTTTCTTCTGCTGCTTTCCATCATAATTGTTTTGAGTCAGAGTGCTCAGATTTCAGGGATTCAGTTACACTGGCTAGCCACTAAACTCTAGGGATCCTACTGTCTCTGCACTCCAATCCTCAGTGCTAGAATTACAAACATGGACTACCATGTCTGAATTTTATGTGTGGTCAGGGCATCCAAATCAACGTCCCCATACTTGAATAGAAAGCATTTTTGCCCGTGTCCTTACCCTAACCCCAATCCATTGTAATTTATGATAAGCAAATCAAAACCAAAGAGAAAAGTACAAGAAAATTTCATAGGACCTTCCCCCCCCAAAACCAAAACTTGACCCTTGAACAAGATGTTTAACCCTGGACTGATTTTCTCCAGACGTGAGTTTTGATCAGCATGTTATTCAGTGACAGCTCCTTATACTCAAATACTGCCAGAAGACAAGGACAGCTGGCTGACTTTGGGGGAGATATGATTAAAGATGTTAATTCACAAAGACTATAATACAGCTTATGCTTACAATCTCATAAATAAATAAATAGATAAATATCATGACTGTCTTTAGTATTACAGAGATAAATTATATGATTAACAAAAATTGAACCAGACCAATGGTGCTAAATTCTAGTTAATTTAAAATGAACCTATTTCTCCAAATTCCTCTTCCCTTTAAGAAGTATTACCACTGTTCTATTATGCTTTGCTCTCATTTCCAAGAATTTCATGTGAAGGAAGAAATATTCGCTCTCGTTTTTGAGAATCCCATGTAAAAGGAGAAATATTAGGAAGGTAATCTGATCCTTTTACTCACTTTCCCCCCTCGCTTTTGTCTATGACTACCAAACATGGTGGCCCATTCTTGTTATCACAGAACTCTGGAAGCTAAAGCAGAAATATTGCTGTGACTTTAAGGTCCAGCCAAACTATATGGTGAGATTCAGGACAGCCAGAGCTACAGAGCAAGGTCCTGTCTCAAACCAAACAAAACAAAGAAACTACCTAACCCAACAAAACAAACAAAATCTAAAAAATATCACAGTTATTCTTTTTTTGGAACAAAGGGATAATCAGCATACATGTTTGATATTGGGAAACGGACAGCTCTCTTATCATCTACGTTTCCTGCTTCTACCCCTATTGGGTCTGTGGACCTATAGGAATGGTGTAGGAGTTGGCTCTATTTGTACTTGGATTTGCTACTTAGAGAGTAAGAAGATTTGTCATTCAGTATATCTGGGGAGAGGTGTATTATGTCAGAAGTCCCTTGTAAATCCAGGTGCAATCAACCCTTAAAATTTCAGCATTACAAACATGTTCTGGAGCTGCTCCAGTAGGAGAGCACAGGGAACAGGACAGGGCCTCTGAAAGACTCTACGCAGCAGGGAAGCAAATGCTGAGACTCTTAGCCAAACTTGGGGCAGAGTGCAGGGAAGCTTATGAAGGGGGAGATAGAAAGACCTGGAGAGGACAGGAGCTCCACAAGCAAACCAACAAATCCAAAAAATTTAGGTCCAGGGGGTCCTGCAGAAACTGATGAATTAACCAAGGACCATGACTGGAGAGGACTTAAGCCCCCCTGTTCAGATGTTGTCCATGGGCTGCTCATTCTTTATGGGGGTTCCCTAGAAAGGAAGGCAGGGGCAGTCTCTGGCATGAACTCAGTTGCAGTTGCTTGCTCTTTGATCACCTCCCTCTAGTGGGATGGCCTCACTAAGCCACAGAGGAAGAGGATTCAGACAGTCCTGATGAGACTTGATAGGCTAGGAAAAGATAGAAGACTAGGGGAGGGGTATGGTGGGAGGAAGAAGAAAAGAGGGTGGGGCTGGGAGGAGATGAGGGAGGGGACATCAGGGATACAAAGTGAATAAATCGTAATTAATAATAATAAATTTAAAAAACAAATATGTTCTAGATCTTAAATGTTGTCTGAATAGTGGTTGGATTTATGAGTATCTATTTCTCCTCAAACAAGGTGCATGAGCTAGATAACCTTTTGAAATAAACCTAAATATTCACTTGTAAAAGAAACTTCGTAGTTAATTGTATGAGATCTAGCTGACTTTTTTCATTTACCAAAGTGAAAGCTGTTTTGGTGTTGTTCACTGGTGACCAGTTCACTTTCACCACGCCCAAGTTTGAATACCAGGAGTGAGACTTTGATTCTGATTTTGTTCTACAGAGCACAGTCGGAAAGGAATAAAATCAGCAAGCAAGGTAAGAGTCTTAGTTCCAGCAAAGGCTTGCCTCCATAACAGCACAGCAGCTGCTTCAGATTCATGCTCACAAATGCCCTTAGGTAAGCCATGCAGAGTGTTCCCAGGCAAGGGCCAGAGCATCCTCTAGCGACTTGTTAGAAAAACAAATTTTCTGTTCTGTCTCTAAAAGGTTCTGATTCAGATTTTGAGTGAGTACATGAATTTGGGGAAAATAAACCCTTTTAACAATATTATACTAAATTCACTTATCTTTACAGGGGATACTAAATTTCTGGGTTCCATTCTTTCTAAAAATAAAACATGAGGTATTAATGTTGTTCAGACTCCATGCAAATTTCCCATGCTCTATTTTAAACCATAATACATACATACATACATACATACATACATACATATGTATGTATATTGTCTGTCATATGTATGTATATGTCATACATATGTATGAAAATACAGGGAGGCTAAGGAAAAAAAAGGAGACCAACAAGAGGAGAGAAATGGAAGGGTCAAGGCAGAAGTTATGGGTTCAAATATGCTGGGGAGAAATTTTCTATATGAATCTAGCATTATATATAATATCATACTAATAAAAGTATCAAACAGTTTAAATAGTATAATCTTAAAGCAACTCCAACATTACACTTAATGTTCACTACAATTATCATTTACAAATAAAGCTGAGGATGGGTTTTGCTTTTCTTTTTTTTTTTTTTTCATTGTTTTGAAGTTCTTTCGGATTGAATTTTTTTTTTTAGGAAAAATAAAGTTACAAATGCATTTTAGAGTGATATACAAGTATCTGCCATCTTAAATGATATGTATTTCAAAATTTATTTTATATCATTTGAATTAAGAAGTAGGGTGGAGAGCAGGCTATCCGAATCCATCGTAGTCGATTTGATGTAATTCGTACATTATTCTGATTTATTTTAGAATTGTCTTGAGGTAGAAGATGATAAGTGCTTACCAAGATTACATATAAGAAGAGTGCTTGACACTGAATGACCTCCTTGGAGCCAAAACAAGGCTGTTGCCTCACTGTTGGGCAGCTCCCATGAGACACCAGGGAAATCAGTAAGCCATTGTGATTATTAGCAAGGAGAACCCAGGTCCTGTTCTATAACCCATATTTCTGAGATGAGATGGCTGTCTTTCACAAGAGGTAACAGTGCAGAAGTCTATGTTGATTTGTCTTTCAAGAGCTCTTGACTAATTACCTTATATAAGAAACGGATTACGCCCTCATTCAACAGTTGATATTTTGTTGTGTGTTTGGCTCTGCCTTGCCCCCGAGGTTCTTTGAGATCATGCTGCTAGGGAGAAAGCATCTCTTCTATTGGGGTGCAAAATATGGTTTCTTACCATCACCATCTCCAAAGCATCTTAAAGCTACTAAACTCAGTTCAGCATTAGGATGCCTCCATTCGGGAGTCCTTATTTAGTGAATGGCACTTAACTCAGGAAGAGAGCCACCTGAGACCAGAGAGGCTGTCGGGAGTATGCCTTTGAGGAGTACGCCATCTCAGCCGACCGCGTCATTAGCTCAGGCAACACCAACCACAGTGCGCAGCACCATCTGCCTGTCCAGTCGGTTCCACTCTCCGCATCTCATTTATGTTTACTGTTCATAAACGCTCTGTTCATGTAAAGACTGGGGTTCTTTTAGCCGGTTCTTGTTTTGACGCTACCTGATTTTATAATCATGAATAAATTAAAAAAAAAAACTGCAAGTTTTAAATTTTTTGCATTTTTTTTCTCTATGGGAACTCAGAATTTTAATAAATTCATCGCAACTTTAAGAATCACAACGCACTTTTCAACAAAGTCTTTGAGTAGCTCATATATTCTTAATATTTCTGAAGCACTTATTTTTATCCAAGCATTCACTAGGGTGTTTTTGAAAAACATAGACAGTCATGCTGATATTTCAAACTCTAACAGGCAGAGTCCTTAGGAAGACTGGGAAACACTAGAAGCCCGAGTCTCAGTGGAGAGCAGCACTTCTGAAATTTCAGAGTGTACTCTATACCCCAGGGGGCCCTGCCTACATGAGTCTGATTTCAGAGGACTTGGGGTAGGCCTGAAAGTCTACATTTCAAGAAAGTCTCCAGATGATATGCCACTGAGTGATGAGCAACACTAAGCAGCAAGGTTGAAACATCAGGCCTGGTGGAGGTGAGCACTGAATAACTGTGCAGATGTTTCTGGTGTCTCCTTTGAATTCTTGGGCATCATGTCCTCAGGTCTAGTTTGTTGGCAGTATGTTAGTAAGTCTGTTAAGGGCACAGCTATAGTATTCTCTAACCCATCTTTATGAATAATGAAGTAGCTATTTTTATCTCCATATGTTTTATTTCTAGATCTATTCCTAATAACATTTTTAAAGCGTGTGTGTGTCTGTGTGTGTGTCTGTGTGTGTGTGTGTGTGTGTGTGTGTGTGTTGCTTTAAGACCAAGAAAGAAGAAATCTGTCTGAGAAAATTTTCTCAGTCTCCCACCAGTAGTGGATCTACAATAAGACCTTTTGTAGTCAAGGACTGAAGCATCATTACTGTAAAAGGAACCCTTATCTAGGGAAGTCTTGCTGTATATGGCTCAGCTCACCTTCAGTGCCCATGCTGTCCTCTCTGCTTGAATAAGAGGAGAGAAACAAATGTCTCATATTTTTACATGATTCCTTCAAAAGCCAACAATTTGTGAAGACAGACTTCTGAGAGCACTTGTCAGAGAAGATGCATGCTGCTGATGACCCACAGATACGCAGAGTCCTTACTAGTCTCCGTTAGTGGCCCAGGTTAAGAGAACCCTGACATGTAACATGGAGTCCAGAGCAGAAGAATTCAGTGAGCATTTCAGATCTATGAGCCTCTTGGGTACCGGCTTGATCTTCACCTGCACAATCAGAACAGCAGATGTTTTGGAGAAAATAATGTTTTTTAAACAAAAAGGAAGTGATTCTCATGCTTTCTTCACAGAGGAGCATATTTGGAACACTCACTTGAATATTGTTGTGAAGATTCTGTGAGTGTGAGTAGGTCAAATTTTTACACAATTCTAAGAAAGCAGAAATCTCATATATTTCAGACAGAAGACCAGTAAGAGCCCTGGAGATTTGAAATAGTACAATGAAGCCTTTGTTTCAAAGGGCTCCTTATTTTGCTGGGCCTTCTCAGACATATTCTGTAGCAGAAATGGTTTTATTCAGACAGCGATACATCTTGAGAATCAGAAGACATGCAGGTGTGAAACTGAGAAATACCCAATGAAGCATGCTATGTTGAAACAATCAAAAGAGAAACATGAATTGTAAGACTCAAAACTACCAGCTTTGATGTTTGAGGGGTGCTAGGCTGCTGGGAGGAGTGTTCAGTGCTAATGGAGCAGGAATAAAGAGAGCCAAGAGTTGAGAAAGTTCTGGAACTCTACCTGAAGAATAAATATGGCTCACTGACTCAGACTGAGTTTCATGATGTTGATTTGCCTCTTGAGCCAAGAAGTTTTTACTTTCCACTTAATAAAAACTTAAGTGTCATATCATTTGTGTTAAAATTCTTAAATAAAAAACTCTGTATGAAATCAACAAAAGCCTGTAGGAGGAATACTTATTGTGTAAACTAAGTATTTAACATTTTTCAATTGCACAGAACCCATTATTCTTCCACGCTTATAACTCATTTTCTAGGGAGCAAATAATTCTTCCTTACTGTTTGTCATATTCCTATTAGCACAATTCTACAGGTAGCCTTCCATGGTGAGGGGTTCAACAGGGACTCTCCAGCATCTGATACAAGTCAGCCATACTGCCCTCTGGCTCTTTGCTAGGCTTTCAGAAATGGCAGAGAAACACTTAAAATATGCAAATCATCCTTAGTCACCAGGAAATGCATGTCAAAATAATTCCATCTCACACCCTTCAAAGTGCCTAAGATCAAAATCTCAAGTAATACCACATCCATTGCTGGTGGAAACGTAAACTTGTACAACCACTTTGGAGATCAGTCTGATGCTTTCTCAGAAAACTGGGAATAGTGCTACCTCAATACCGAGCTTTACCACTCCTAGGCAATTATCCAAAAGATGCTCAACTATACAACAAAGACCTTTGCTCAACCATGTTCATAGCAGCTTTATTAGTAATAGCCAGAAGCTGGAAAAAACCTAGAGGTCCCTGAACTGAGGAATGGATACAGAAATTGTGGTATATTTACACAATGGAATACTACTCAGCTATGAAATACAAGGAAATCATGAAATCTTCAGGCAAATGGATGGAACTAGAAAATATCGTCCTGAGTGAGGTATCTGAGAAGCTTAAAGACACATATGGTATATACTCACTTATAAGTGGATATTAGCCATATAATATAGGATAAACATACTAAAATCTACAGACCTAAAGAAACTAAACAACAAGGAGGACCCTAGGGGATATGCTTAATTATCATTCAAAAGGGAAAACAGGCTAGCCACTGGAAGCAGTAAAAGAGAGGGAATAGAATAGTATCCTACCACAGATATCCTCTAAGACTCCAAACTGCAGGAGATCAAAGCAGAGGCAGAGATTCATAGCAAACTTTGGACAGAGTGCAGGGAGTCTTATGATAGAAGAATATAAAAGGACCCAGAGGGGACAGGAGCACCAACAAAGCCAAAAAGGCAGGGTCTAAGGGTACTGTAGGGAGTGATGCATCAGCCAAAGATGATACATAGAAAGGACCTAGACCCCCTGCTCAGATGTTGGCTATAGACAGCTCAGTCTTCACATGGGTTTCTTAGTAAGGGAGGAAGAGACAGCCTCTGTCATGAACTCAGTTACCTACTGTTTGATCAATTCTCCCTGGTGGACCAGTATAGCCAGCCCACATAGGAAAGTGATTCAAGCAGTCCTGATGGTACCTGATAAGCTAGAATTAGACAGTAAGGGAGGAGGACTTCCCTATCAGTAAAATAAGGAAGAGGGATAGGGGTGGGAGAAGGAGGAGGAAGATGGAGGGAGGGTGAGACTGTGAGGAAATGAGGGAGGAGGCTACAATTAGTATACAAAGCAAATAAACTGTAAATAATAATAATAATAATAAATAAATTAGCTCTAATTTCCGTGTGTGTGTGTGTGTGTGTGTGTGTGTGTGTGTGTGTGCAAAAGTCAAAGGCCAACTTTGGGTGTTCTTGAAGCACCACCAAGTTTGGCTTTTGAGACAAGATCTAGGTGCTAGTGGAGCTCGGGCAGTCAGTTATACTGGCAGGCCAGGGACCCTTGAGATCCCTTGTGCTCTGTCCCTGATCTGTCACCAGTATGGAATTATAAGCATACGTCACCATGCCCCATTTCCTTTTGAGGGTTTTGGGGAAACAAACTCAGGTCCTCATGCTTGCTTAACAGGTACTTTACTGAATAAATAACAGTCACTATCCCTCGGTATGCATTTCCTGGTCTGCAGAGAGACAGTGTCCTTGTTTCTGCCTACCTCCAAGCTGAATTCTCCTTTATTTTCTATCAGTTCTGTGTTACTATCTGATTTGTTAGAAAATACTCATTGTAAATTCCCTTTTACGTTAATTTTTCTATTTACACTGTTTATCAACAAAATCTTGTGAAGACAAGTAGACACCTCCATCTATCATATCTAATGAAGATTCATTTTGCAGTCAAAAAGCTACAATGAGTTTCTATAGAAATGCATATTGAGCCAATTTGAATCATTAAATAGTTCACATGTATTTGTCATGTGTTTGTCATACTTCATGCTGACTATTGAAAGACCAAAGCTAAACAAAAAGATTGAACTAAGATTTATATAAGCTGAGTCTTACAATAGTAAATATATTTAACTCTGTAACTGTTAGCTCTTGGGTTAAATAATGTAGCATTCAAATAT
>REGO01001374.1:41039-54891 GCA_010120015.1 Rhombomys opimus | reverse complement strand
TTGCTTTTTAGTCTACCTATCCTATCATATCCTGCAGGATAAATGGTTAAAATCCTTGTAGCTGTAAAGTCAGAGTATCATCTCACATTGCAGGATGAAAAAGAAATACATGGGAGGAGATGAGGGAGGGTGGGTAGAGATTGGGAGGGACAGGGAAGGGGCTACAGCTGGGATACAAAGTGAATAAACTGTAATTAATATAAAAAATAAAAAAATTGGAAACAAAAAGAATATGACTTTTTTAAAAATAATAGTTGATAGGGTTTTCAGATTTTTCCAATTAAAATGTTATCTGGGACCTAGTGTTTAGTTTGCTGTTCAAGAAGACTTGGTGTAGTGTTTGAGTGAGAATGACTCCCATACTTGATCGGGGTTGGTGGAACTGTTTAGGAAGGGTAAAGAGTTATGGACTTGGAGAAGGTGTATCACTGGGGTGGCTTTGAGATTTCAAAACTCCATGTCATTCTATTTATAACACATCAGCTTTCAGCCACTACCCCAGTACCTTAACACCTGTCTGATGTTATGTCCCCTGCCATAATGGTCATGGACTCTCTTTCCTGTGGAAACATGAACCTCAAATTAAATGCTCTCTTTTAGAAGTTGCCTTGGTAATGATGTTATCTCACAGAAATAGAAATATAGCTAAGATAATTAGGTATGAGATTTTATTCATCAATTTTTTTCATCACCCACAGTACCCAGGAAATGCCTCTCCATTTTATATACATTTTGTTATCATTCAGCACTCTTGTGTGGTAAGGCTTCTTTCTCTGTAAATGCTTCAAAGACCACCTTGGATCTCCCTTGGATCTCCTATGTATTATGTTCAGCCAAATTATACAGCAGATACCTATAATATGGACTGATTTTTCTTTAGCAACTTAGAAGGATAGATTTAATAGACTTTAGGTGACATAAATATTAATGATATGTTAATATTTGTATTCAAAGACCATATAGAAGAATAAAATAGAAGCATACAGCTCATTCCTACACATATTTTCCATACAGAGTACATATTAGAGAAAAGAAGTTAGAAGGGGAAAAAAAAAGCAAAGTGTTGTGAATTTAAAAAGCAGCTTGCAACCTATTTAGTAACACTAAGAAAGTCTTCATAGGGAAGTGCAACTCAATATTTATGAAGGCATTTCACAAATGGGTAGTAGGTCATTTCATATAAAGAAAAACACACTTCAAAGCATAAATTTATCAAGCACTCATTAGGAAAAATAATCAGTTTTCAAAATATGCAGACTTTTCATAGTAATAGGACAAAGTGTGGTATCTAGGGTCAATTGCAAAGGCATGTTCAATGAAAATCTGGAAAATTCTTGCCTAAATTATTTATAGGACTGTAGATTAATTGTCAAAAGGAACAACCATAAATGGACCTTGGCACAGGTTTCAATAAAATTGTTAGTAAGGCAAAAATTCCAACACCCCAAGTGTGAACACTTTCAGAGGATGATCTGGGCAGATGGACCTAATTTCTAAAGGTCGCAGAAATCTTCAGGGATTATTCATCAATTTAAAGATTAACTCTGAAAAACTCTCAGAACAAAAGATAAGAATGAAAGAAAATGAGTACATGAGATAAAATGCCATCAATATAATCACCTCACTTGCCTGTCCCACGAGAATACAAATTACCAACACTTGAATTTCAGATATACAAAGAGAACAATCCTAATGATCCAGATGTAGAAAGCTACAAAATAAAATTTTTAAATGTCTTTTGTTATTAAGATATACTGTGTTATTAGATAACTGTTTGTGACAAAACTTGAAACTAAGAGCTGGCATAAAATTTCACATGACAAAGTGTAGTCCTTGCCCCTCATCAAGGAAACTCCTTTTTTGTAATAGAGGGAGACCATTACATAAAATCAGAGCCAACTAAGAGGTAGGGTTGGGGAGTTCAGTCTCAAAGAATACATCTACAATACAATTTCCACACCAAGGCTTAGGGGTTATTTTAGAGAAGACAGAGTGGGAAAATGTGAGAGCGTGTGGATCAGAGAGTTTTCTGTGAGATCGTTTATCTTAGGACTGTAAGAAGCAATACCAACTAAATATCAGCGTGACTGCCGAAGTGTGAGCTGAACAAGAATGACAATAGACAGGCTAAGGTGGCTTTTTCAGGCCAACAAAAATAACTGAAGAACTAAGCAATGGTGAGAGGAGGATAAATCATCTTCCTTGGGAAAAGCATATTGAATGTTTATATAATATCAAATGATCAAACCCTGAAAACATACATGCAATTATGTAGCATTATGTAGTCTGAACAGGTTGTATTTATGTATTTAGAATTATGTGTGTCTATATACATGAAACAGTAATTAATGAGAACAAATGCCATGATTTAGAAAGAGACCAAGAAGGGGAATGTGAGGCAGGTGTTATGTTGTGCAAGCAAATCAATTGCCTTGTCCTTAGAGACCTTTAGGGTCCTGCTAACATCCTATGTCAGTAATGGGCCTGATGACATCATCTGGGCCAGGTACATAGTGACCAGTGAGCCACTCCCTCTTCCTCTTGCTCTCTTACTCTCTTGCTCTTGATCTCTCCCTCTCTCCTGCTTTCTTCCCTCTCTCTGTCAGGGTCCCCCCCCTCCCAATCATGTCTCTCCCTTTCTCTCTTTCTTCATCTCCATCCAATAAACCTCACTGGATTTAAGATTGGTTGTGTGCATGGCATTTTTATATAAATACTAACAGTAGGGTTTGAAGGAAGAAAGGAAAGGGAAAATAATTTAATCTCAAATCATAAATTAAATAATTTCAATTATAATTTTCATAGTTTAAATCAATTTTCAAATTCAAATATATTTTGATCCTATTCTTCCTCTCCCACAAGTCCTTCCTGATCTTTTTCCTTTCCCTACTCACCAATATTAAGTTCTTGAGTATGTTCCTGTATCAAGAACCCTGTAGTATAGAGGTGAAGGCTGTCTATGGGCACCTACTGGACATCTCCATTTTTAGTGACAGCAAGTTGGGGACTTGCTGTCAGTGTGTAGAAAGCAAACCATAGGATTAGCAGCAGCCTGGGTTGTCTGGAGATTCCCATGAGAACTCTTTGGCCAACAACTCCATTAGATCTAGTCCTATCATAGTACAAATGGCTTTTCTTGTTGACGTGAGTTGGTCAATTGGAATACATCTTCCCCATTATTTGGCTATTTCATTTAGAGTGCCTTCATATATGTATATATTTTAGAAATTTCTACCATGTTAGGGTTTCATACTTCCCCTCAAATTCCTTTTAATCTCTTTCTGTATTTCTTACCATAAACCCATCTCTCATCTACTCCCTCCTTTGTTTTTCATGGGCCCCCACATCAATCATAGCTATCTATAGCTGCTCTGCATAGTTCCTTACTCTATACCTATTCTCTGTGGTTCTATGGATTGTAACTTACTTATCATTATCTTCACAGATAATATCCACATATAAGTGAACACACACCATGTTCATCTTTCTGAGTCTAGAATAACTCACTCAGGATGATTTTTTTTTTCAAGCTCTGTCTATTGGCCTGCAAATTTCGTGATGTCATTTTTTTGAAATTGCTGGGTAAATTTCCATTGTGTAAACAAACCACAGTTTTTTACCCATTCTTTTTTGAGGGACATCTTGTTTTTTTTCAATTTTTGGATATTATGAATAGAGTAGCAGTGAACGTGACTGAGCAAGTATCCTTGTGGTGGAATAGAGTATCCTCTGGGTATTTGCACAAAAATAGTATAGCTGGATTTTGAGGTAGAACAATGATCATCATCCTGAGGAACCACCACACTCATTTTCATTGTGGCTGTATGAGTTTTCAGTCCCACTAGCACTGGATCATGATTCTACTTACTCTGCATTTTGACAGCATGAGCTGTCATGTAGGTTACTCATTCTAGAGATTCTGACTGTAGGAATGAAATCTCAAAGTATATTTGAATTGCATTTCCTTAATTTCTAATGATATTTCTCTAACTGTTTCAAAACCATCTGAGTTTCACTATTGAGAGTTTTTTTTTGTTTGTTTTTTTTTTTGTTTTTTTTGTTTTTTTTTTTTTTTTTTTTTTTTTTTTTTTTTTGCACCCTATTTTTTCAATTGGGCTGTTTTTGTTCTTGATATATACTTTCTTGAGTTCCTAATATGTTTTATTGAATTATTCCTCTATTGGATGTATAGCCGGAGAAAATCTTTTCTCATTCTGTAGGCTGCCACTTTGTCAAAATTACGGAGCCCTGTGGCTTACAAAAGTTACTCTGTTTATTGAGCTTACATTTATTAATTGTTGATCTTAGTGCCTGTGTTAACAGTGTTCTGTTCAGAAAGTCTTTTCCTGTGCTGGTAATTTCAAGGATATTCACTGCACTCTCTTCTATCAGCTTTCTTGCACTTGTTATATTTTGAGTTTATGTATTCATTTGGAGGTAATTTTTGTGCAGGGCAATAAGTATGGATTGATTTGGTTCTTTGACAGGAAGCAATTCAACTTGGACAGTACCATTCTTTGAAAATGCTGGGTTTTTTTAAAGTATGTATTTCTGACCCCTTCATCAAAAATAAACTGGCCAAAGTTGTGTGGATTTATGTCTAGGTCTTCAGTTTGAGTCCATGACCAATGTGTCTTCTTTTTTGACTCTACCATGCTATTTTAATTACTATGGCTTCATAGTACAACTTGAAATCAGGATGGTGATACCACCCTCAGTTCTTTTATTATTAAGGATTGTATATCTACATTGTTTTCTTTTGTATGTTTGTGTTGCCACATGCAGCTGAAAATTTTCCATTCAAGATCTGTGAAGAATTGTCTTGGAATTTTAATGGAGATTGCATTGAATATGCAGATTGTTTTTGGTAAGATGAGCATTTATACTGTCTTAATTCACCAATCCAGATACTTTATTTTATTTGAGTCTATTTTGAAAGGTGTAGTTTAAGTAAAGGCTTTTACACAGTTCAATACCTATTCATGATTTAAAAAATTCCTGGAGCTATTAGATATATAAGGTACCTACTTAAACATCACAATATATTTTTCAGCAAACCCACAGCCAACATAAAAATAAATGGAGAGAATTTAATATATTTCCCTAAATTCTTTCTTAGTCTACTTTTTATTTGAATATAGGAGTGCTACTCATTATTTTGAGTTAATTTTGTATCTAACTACTTTGATGTGTATCAGCTGAAGGAGTTTCCTGGTTAAAATTTTTGGGTCACTTGTGTATACTATATCATCTCCAAATAAAGATTCTTTGACTTCTTCCTCTCTAATTTGTATCACTTTGACTGTCTTCAGTTGACTTGCTCTGTAGGCAAGATGTCATGTACTATACTGAATAAGTATGGAGAGAATGGACAAACGTATGTTGTTCCTGATTTTAGGGGAATTGCTTGACTTTCTCTCCATTTAATCTTCTGTTGGCTATGGTTTGCTGAAAAGTATATTATTATGTTTAGGTATGTATTGTATACCCCTAATATCTCCAGGACTTTTTCTTTTATTATTCACTTCACATCCTGGTTGTAGCTCCATCTCTCCTTCCCTCAAAGTCCCAGCCACCCTGCCTCCCCCACTCCCCTTTTCCCTCTTTCCTCCACTATTCCTCAGAAAAGGGGAGTCCCCTTCCCCATCCACCCCATCTCATCAAGTTGCATCAGGACTGAGCTTGTCCTCTTCCCCTGTGGCCTGGCAAGGCAGTCCCACCAGAAGGAAATGATCAAAAAGCTGGTAAGAGGGAGCCTGTCTCTGGCAGTCCCCATTTCTCTTACATGAACCCCAAGCTGTCCGTAGGCTACATCTTTGTAGGGAGTCTAGGTGCAGTCCTTGAATGGTCCTTGGTTGATGCTTCCCTCTTAGCAAGCCCCTCTGGGCCCTGGTTAGTTGGCCCTGTTGGTCTTCTTGTCGAACTCCCATCAACTCCAGGTTCTTTTCTCTTTCCTCCCAGGTTTTCACAAGACTCCCTATCCATTGCTCAATGTTTGGCTGTGAGTCTCAGCATCTGTTTTGAGGTGATGCTGGGTAGAGCCTCACAGAGGACATCTCTGACAGGCTCTTGTCTGAAAGTTGAGAAGAAAATGGTTCAGGGAACAAACTCCAATGAGATGGGAGTGTGTGTGTGTGTGTGTGTGTGTGTGTGTGTGTGTGTGTGTTGGGGGGTGTTTGGAGGAGACGGTTTGCATGATTGGAGGTGGGTGCAAGGTATCTGTATCAGGTGGTCTTTGGCAGAGCTGGGGATGAGACTATGGGATTAATTTGGAGAAAAACAGAGAAGTGAAGATCTGTAATTTGCCTACTTTCTTCACTGGCTGGATTGGCCTGTGGATTCTCGGGGATACATGCTGTTGTTGGGTATTGGGACAAAGAAAGTAGTAGAAGAAATCAGGTTAGGAGGGATCAGTAAGATCCACTGGACGTGGGGGTAGAGAGAAACAAGATGCAGCAGGTGTTCTGTTGCTGGATTGGGAATGTTCCTCGGGGTTGGCTTTTGGTGAGCAGAAGAATTGCTGAGGCTCTGCAGAAATAACTAAGTTTTAAAAATAGGTTTAACTTTTAAAAATTAAACTAATATGTTAGCTTAGAAAGCCACTTTTAAAATTATGAATGTTATGAATTATGGATATAATTTTTATTTGTAATGTTTCATAAATGCGTCCAACTCTGGTTCAAGATCCAGCACTTTCTTTTGTACTCTGAGAGTACTAGATGCATAGAGAAAAGAAGCCATATACATGTACACAGGTAGAACAAAAGCAAGTTTAGAAACTTCACATGAATAAGGTCATGGGGTGAAACACAGAAAATTGGTGTCCAAAGATTTCAGCTACAGCAGTGCAGAAATGTATGCCTGAAGATGATTGCTGCAGCAAGTCAGATTCCTGCAGACAAATCACTTAGAAAGATTCCAATTATTTTGCTTCACAAAGTGAATTTATTCAAATAAGATCACCAAACAAACAGCATTCATATAAACATGAGTGCAACAGAAAAAAAGTAGACACAAAATATTCACATAACTATATGAGTGTAAAACAAATTGACACATGGTGCTTCATTTCCAAAATAACAAAAGCAAGCAGAAAAAAACAAAAAGAATCACTTCCTAAAGAATATACACACAAAATTTTAATATGACATGGCAAAATTGTATAGCATAGTCTGATAAAACAAACAAATAGTCAGAGAACCTATGAAATGTATAAAATGAAAGCAAATAAGCAGACATCACTAGAGGAGTGAAAACTGGGAAACACAGAACATGAAAGAGAGCAAAGCCAACCAATGCCATCCATAGGTGACAAATGTGAAAACCTGAATGAAGAAGTCAATATATATTTAGGTGGATTTTATAATAAAATAGGTTAATAGGATAATAAAACAGTAAAATATTACATTGAAATAATGTATATATTCTTGTGCTTATCAGCATACAGATTTATATAGTTTTCTAGAGTAGTAAGTGGATAGTTAATTTGTGTTATTCAGTAATCAGAATATGTTATTAGATAGGGTAGATGATCAGTAAACTTGTAGACTTAAGGAATATTGTATGCTTATTGGTGCCCAGGTTATGTAATGCTCATGAACCAAATCCTGAATACTGTTCTTCACAAGGTTCTGCACTGTGCAGGTTGTAATCCTTTCTTATAGGCTTTTGTAATTTGAGCCACTGAAAGCTACATGTCTATAAATCACATAAAGCACACTCGGGTGTCTTAGTTACCCTTCTATTGTGACAAAGCCCCATGACCGAGGCAACTTCTAAGAGAAAGCGTTTAAGTTAGAGGCTTGCTTAGAGTCTCAACATGTGAGTCTATGACCTTCATAGCAGTGAGCATGACAGCAGGTAGACAGGAATGGTGATGGAACAGTAGCTGAGAACTTCCGTGATGAGACAACATCCACAAGGCAGAGAGAGGGAGAGAGGGAGAGAGAGAGAGAGAGAGACAGAGAGAGAGAGAGAGAGAGAGAGAGAGAAAGAGTAAGAGAGAACCCTTCACCAAGGTCATACTTTCTTATCCTTCCTCAATAGTTCGATCAGATGGGGAAGGGAACAAGCACTCACATATGTGAAGCTTTGAGAGGAGTTCCATATGAAAATTTTCCATGACATTTATGATTTTTTAATTTTCATTTAGAGATTATAATGTAATTAATTTCCCTTCCTTTACTCCTCCACTCTAAGCCCTCCAGTATACCCCCTCCTTTCTCTCCTTCAATTAATAAACTCTTTTTTTTCACTAATTGTTGGTGTGTGAATATATGGATAGATTACATCCATATATATTCCTAAATATAACATGTTTGTTCATGTAATGTGGCTTACGTGTGTTTTCAGTGCTGGAATACTGGCACTGGATGACCAATTAGTGTGCTCTTCCCGGGGAAGCCTACCTTTCAGACTACCAGCTTTCCTCAGCTGGCTATTGTTCTTTTTCTATGGCTGAAGCTTCATGGACTTTTTTCTATCTGGTTCAGCGTCTTCATTGGTGCCATTTTGTTTAGCTCACATTTAGGTGTTTGTGTGGGCGAAACTCTGACATTCCTCGAAGACACACTCACTACACACTCCCTGATCCTTTGTCTCTTACACTCTCTCTATCTCCTTGCTCTTCTTCAATGCTCCCTGAGCCTCAGGTGCAGAAGTGTTTTGTAGAAGTATTCACGGGCGTGGGCACCATATCTTTGCATTTTGACTGCTGTGGTTGTATATTCTCCTCTAATATTCATGATTTCACCAGCTAGGTTTCTAGTACCAGGTCCAGTACCCCTCTTACTGAGTGGGTTAAGTCCACTCAATAGTAACCAATAGCTAAGGTATGTAATCAAAACCCTTAGGGTTATTGTACCCCACTAGTCATTGATGTGGTTCATAGGTTTCATAGTTGGGTAGGACTTGTTGGTTGCCTCACCTTTGGGAGCTTGCAAATCACCTTCTGGTACAATAAAAGCTACTCCCCAGGGAGGTTGCATTCAATTGATTTCCAGCTAAGGGTCTCTAGGCCCTATTTTTAAGGTGCAGGATATCCTCAACAATAATGAATAAACTTCCACCTCTGGGGTGTAACCAAGGGTAACAGCAATAGGATAAATGTTGTCTCCGTAACAACCCTGACCAACAATTCGAAACAGGGCTTCTTGTGTCTGCTATTGGGTTTTTGTTACATAGTCTTTGGCTCTTGTAAGGAGCACCATTGTCTAAAATGAGAAAAGGTCATTAAAACTATGTATGTATGTTTTTACATGGAAATACATGTATTATAGGGTTTTGTTTTTGCTGAGTAGTTAATAGTATAATTCCTGGTTTGCCTTTTCAGACATTCTTATTGTTATTTTACCCACCTCTCTTCTTCTTTTTTCTTTTTCTTCTTCTTCTTCATCTTCATCTTCTTCTGTATTTAGTCTTATTCTCATTCCATCTACCAAACTGTGTTTTTAAAAATCTTTCCTTCATCAGATAATCTCCCTCCTTTAGTAGATGGGAACAAATACAGACCTACAACTGAATAATGTGCAAAGATTGAGAGACCTTGAAACAATCAATTATAAGTGGGTGTTTACATCAAATCTCACTCCTTGGGGCTTAGGGAACCATGTGGAAGAGGAGACAAAAAGATTGTAAAGCCAGAGGGAATGAAGGCACTGAAAACTTAAGCTTTTTAAACATAATCTGACTGATGTACAAGAGAACTCACAGAGACTGTGATAGCATGTTCACGGGCTGCCTGGGTCAAAGCCAGATGGGTTCCCAGAGGGCAACTTGCCCTCACCACTAACCGAAACATTACCTCAAATTCATAACTACGTGATAAGGAAAGAATGCTTTTCCCCAAAGGAGCCTCACTAACTATACAAACCACTCTCTAGGACAGGCGCCATACTCAGGAGTTGATGGCCAACTCAAAATATATAAAAGGTTCTTAATTTGCATTTTTATGGGATTTCTGTGTAGCAAACATGTGTGTATCTATGTTTATATGTGCCTCTTATACTTTTATTTGCATCTTTTTCTTTTTACTTTGTCCTGCTTCTGTTTATTTTTATTTTATTTTATTTTTTATATGTCTTGTTTGTTTCTAATGAATGAAAGAAAAGGTATGGATTTGAGTGGGAGAGGAGGTGGGGCAGATCTGGGCGGAGTTGGGGGTAGAGAAACCATAACCAGGATACATTGTATAAAAATATGTATTTCCAATAAAAAAATTAGGAAAACAAATAAACAAATAAATGTTTCCCTCAACTTGAGGTTTATCTTGTTAGTATCTGTAAATTAAATTTTGGCAGGAATTCATCTTACAAATAACCTGTCTCTGAAACTCCTCTGCACACAGCAAAAGTGTCATCAATAATTTCCTGCCCACAGTTTCTTCACCAAGAGAACTTAATTAGAATCTTGCCATTTCTAGCCTTACCTATGATCTGATTTACCAGACTGAATAAAAGGGTATACTTATTACAGATTTACATTAAATATAGTCACATTTACTTTTTTTGCTTCTGTGTCAGATATGGAATTTGTTAATGTCTTTCTGTAACTCAAATTGGTTCGGATTTTGCTTGTTGGCTCACATCATTTTCAAGGTTCCTGATTTCAAGGTAATTCCCGACTCTCCTTTGTATGTGCCAATCACTGCTTACTGATCTTCCTCTTTTATACACGTTCAGCTGCCCCTCATTTCCAAAGTGTTGCTCTCTCTTAAACTCTGGTCGTGACGTGTGCTCTTTATAATATGCTCTGGGATTTGGATTGTAAGTAATTTGGAAAAAAAATGGATTTCCGTTCATCACGGAGGTTGTTGTATAGTTTTCTGATGTTCAGTTATTAAATTTCAATAACAGGATAATGTTGGCTTCATGGAAGGAGTGTGACAATGTTCCTTCTTTTTCTATTTTGTACAACAGTTTAGGGAATGTGGATAGTAGATTTCCCTTATAATTTTGGTAGTATCCAGTAAAAAGCTCATCTATTCCTAGACTGTTCTTTCTAGAAAAAATTTAAATGCAACTTCAGTATTATTACTTGAATACATCTGTTTATGAATTTTTTACTTTAAATTTGGTTAATCATATGAATTGAGAAAAATATGTATTTCTTCTAAACTTTCTAGCTTTTTAAAAATAAATTTTCAGCCAGGAGTGGTAGCAAACACCTTTAATCTCAGAGTTTGGGAGGCAGAGGCAGGGCATCTCTGTGAGTTCAAGGCCAGCTTGGTCTACACATTGAGCCCAAGACAGCCAGAGTTCTTTTACACAGACAAACCCTATCTAGGAAAACCAAAGGGGAAAAAAAAGGAATTAATTTCAAAGTGATCCCTAATAATATAGATTTCATTGGAGTCTTTTGTATAAACTCTCTTTTTATCTTAATTTTATTAGATTGGTTCTCTGTCTATCTATTTGTTGGTCTCTCAGTGTGTGTGTCTTTCTCTGTTCCTGTCTCTCTCTGTCTCTGTCTCTCCCTGTGTCTCTGTCTTTCTCTCTGTTATTTTAGGTGTTTGTCAATCTTGTTAACATTTTCACCAATTCTGAATCTATACATTATTTTAGTCTATGTTTCTTCTTTTCTCCAAACTTCATTGTTTTCCATCGACAGTGTTTGTAATTGGCTTACTGTTTTTCTAAAAATTGCAGATGCATTGTTAGATTATGCATTTAATATATCTTTGACATTTTCTTGTGAGTTTGTATAGCAATAAACTTTTCTCTTAAGACTTTCCTAGTTGTGTCTTATCTGGCAATTTGTTTTCTACTTTATGTGTCTAGAAATTTTTTAACAACTGCCCTATTTTTTTTTTCACTGAACCACTTGTATTTTTGTGTATTCTGAAGTTTCTCTGTTTATTTCCAATTGTATTTTTGTGGACTGATAGTGTACAATAAGTTATCTCTTTTTAATTTTATGTTATTTTAATTGTTTCTGCTTGACTTGTAGCCTATCATTTGATAAATTTTGGAGACAATTCCATATGCTACAGAAAAGAATATGTATCCCCTGTCTGGTTGACTGTTCTGTAGATATTTATTAAGTATCATTAATATTTGGTGTAATTAATCATCAACATTTCCTTGTTGTTATCAAGTTTTTAAGAGGTATTATAATTTTAATATTATTGGCAATACATCCCCGTTTATTTTCTTTTTTCTTTCTTTTCTTATTTAATCACTTTACAACCTGATCCCATCCCCCTCCCTTTCTCCTCCCACCCCTTCCTCACACCCTTCTACTCTCATTCTCCCTCTCCTTCCTCCCAGAGAAGGAGAGGCCCCCAATTGGTACCAATCCACCCTGCTCTCTAGAGTCACTTCAGGACCAAGAGCATCCTTTCCCACTGGGGAGTGACAAGGCAGCCCAGCTAAGGGAATGTGACACAGCAGCAAATAACAAATTCAGAGACAGCCCTTACTCCTATTGTTAGTGGGCCCACATGATGACCAAGCCGCACATTTGCTACATATTGTAGAGGGTCTAGGTTCAGTCCATGCAAGCTCCTTGGTTGTTGGTCTAGTCCCTGTGAACCCCCATGGGCACAGGTGAGATTGCGCTGTAGGTCTTCTTGTGGTGTCCTTGGCCCTTCCAGCTCCCTCTATTTTTTCACCCACTCTTCCACAGCCCATTGCCTGGCCTGAGTCTCTGCACCTGTTTCCATCAGCTGCCAGATGAAGGCTCTCAGAAGAC
The DNA here is from genome assembly GCA_010120015.1 of Rhombomys opimus. Classification (NCBI taxonomy): domain Eukaryota; kingdom Metazoa; phylum Chordata; class Mammalia; order Rodentia; family Muridae; genus Rhombomys; species Rhombomys opimus. Next base: position 42,201 of record REGO01001374.1, on the reverse strand, counting down.
AGTTATGCTATCCTTTCTGCAATCATAACAGAGTGTCATTAACAGTGACAATGGTTGGCCCTCTCCCTTGGGGTTGGTCTCAAGCTGGGCCAGTCACAGAGATATCTCAATCTCTGTTCCATATTTGCTCCTACACTTCTTCTAGACAAGACACATTTTGGGTTGAAGATTTTATGTTCGAGTAGTTGTTCCCCTCCCTCTGTAGGGAATCCCACCTGGCTACAGGAAGGGCCAAGTTTATGCTCCTTGGTACCTGTTGCTTGGAGTCTCAGCTAAGGTCACAACCTTAGACTCCCAGGAGCCTCCCCTGTCAGAGAGATGGCACCCACTGATTTCTATTCTCTCTCCCAGTTCTTCTCACCCCCTTCTCCTCTCTCTTCCCACCTGATCCCCACGCCCATATTTCCTCCCCACTCCATCTCCCTCCCAGTTCCCAGGTTTTATCTACTTCATAAGTGGGTACATACTAAGTGTTCCTTTCAGGGTCTTGGTTACCTCACTCAGGATGATGTTTTCTAGTTCAATCCATTTGCCTGCAAATTTCATGATTTCCTTGTTTTTAATACTTGAGTAGTATTCCATTGTATGTATATATGTGCTCAATATATATTTATGCTCAGGAGTAGTATAGATGGGTCCTGAGGTAGATCCATTCCAAATTTTCTGAGAAAACTCTGAAATGATTTCCACAGTGGTTGTACAAGTCTGCATCTTCACCAGCAATGGAGGAGTGTTCTTTTTGCTCCCCGTCCTCCACAGCATGCACTATTGCTTGTTTTATTTTTGCTTCTACTTCCATTTTCAGGTCTTGAACACTTTCATTCATTTTCTTCACCTGTTTGATTGCATTTTCTTGTATTTCTTTAATAGATTTATTCATTTCTTACATAAAGATCTCTATCATCTTTATAAGATAGGATTTGAAATCATGCTCTTGTGCTTTGCTGTGTTAGGGTATCCAGGGCTTGCTGTGCTAAGATCATTTTCCTCTGCAAATGTTATATTTTCTTGGCTCTTGTTGTTTTTGTTCTTATGCTGTCCTATAGCCATCTTGTTGTCCCTATATGTTCCAGTTTGATGCTGGAGTGGCCAGCTTGGTGACCTTGTGTGGAGCTCCTGCATCAAGCTGGGGTATACAGCTTGGTGACCACAAGAGAGCATC
>REGO01001374.1:15156-25299 GCA_010120015.1 Rhombomys opimus | reverse complement strand
TTTTTTGTTTTTTTTTTTTTTGCTGAGTTTGCATTTCTAGATGGGGAATAGTTCATAATGATTCCAAAGAACTCATAGTTTTGACTGTCCAAATTATCTTCCAAATAAGCTGCATGTTTTCAGATGAGAGTTTTCATCTCAGGAAAAGAATTCTACTTCTTTGTGAAGCTGATTCTTTTTAAGATAAATTCTAGATCGTTCTTCCCAATAGTTTGACATTACCATCAATAGGGCATATTTGACCTTGTCAATAAATGATTTTGCAAAATAGTCTAAACTTATAGAGTAAAATCAGGAATTCTCACAATTTTGTTTGCTGAATTAGCCAATACCCAATATCCAATGTACAGTAACTAATTTGAAAAATCATATTTATGTATTACAAGATTAAAAAAAAGTACTGCAAGTCATAATGATTAACTTCTGTTTACTGTGGAAATAGAAAAATATTTTATTGCTTTTCTAATTGTGAATTCTCTCTTTAAAGTCCTCCTACAATTTTACTTATTTTTCTCTTTACATTTTCTTATTTTTCTGTTTATAGCAGTCAATATTTTGAGCCCTTTTAATAAAAATATTAAATCAGAAACATTTTACTAAGCTAAGCTGTTATCTCTCACTATATATGGAAAAATAACCAAAAATGAATTACATAGTTTAAGACTTTGAACCTTGAAAATGTGAAACTTCTGAAAAAAATCCTAATGGATATGGCTTGGCTTGAACAAGGCATTTTTGTACAACTCTAGAAGCATCAACCATAAAGCCAAAGTAGACAAATGGGATAACATGCAACTAAGGACACCTACAGAGTGAAATGAACAACAGAGATAGGTGAAAGTCTCAGAATGGGAGGAAATACTTAATAAAGGCATTTGATAAAGGGTTAATATCTACAAAAAATAAGAAATTCGGGATTGGAAGGGGAGAAGAGAGGGAGCCACAGAGGGATACAAAGTGAATAATGTGTAATTAATAAAAATTAAAATAAAAAATGGAAATAAAAAGGAATTCACACATCTCATTATTAAGAAAGCAATCAGAAATTAGATCCTCCGAATAGACAATTCTCAAAGGAGACATACAAATGGCTGATGCGTAGAACAAATGCTCAAAATAATTCTAGAAACGCAAGCTGTGAAGCCTCACTCACTGCAGCATCTCCTCCAACTGTTAGGGAAGCTGTTACCGAGAAGCTGTTGTGAGATAAGAAGCACTGGTGAAGGGAAACTTTGCACTCTGTTAGAATCTAAATAGGGTCATAAAAAAGGATGGAGGCTTCTGGAAAAACTAAAAATAGAACAACTATATGATCCAATTATCCTATCAGTAGTTATATAGCTAAAGAATATAAAAGAGTGTGCCACAGACAGAGCTCTCTCTGGATCCTCTTTGTGTTTTCTTTTATCCATTAAGATTTTCCTATGCAATGTTAACTTCTGACCTCTTAACACTACCCATTATTTCTCATTTCCTCTTTACAGTACTTTTTAGATAAGGCATTTATTACATATTAGTTATTCTTCTTCTCATTGTGCCACTACATTTGAGAAAAGCAATGTAAAAGAAGGAAGGACTTATTTTGCCTTATAAGTCCAGTATTGCAGGGAAGACATGACCTCAGAAGCACGAAACAGTTGGACACTGTGGTATTTTGAATGAGAATTATCTCCATAGATTTATGTATTTGTATATATGTTCCCTGTTGGTGAAACTGTTTGGGCAGGATTAGGAGGTGGTGACCTTATTTAAGGAGGTGTGTCACTTGGAGTAGGCTTTGAGGTTTCGGAAAAACTCTCGCCATTTTGAGTTAAAACTCACTGTCTCTTGATTATGTCTCAAGATGTGAGCTCTCAGCTGCTGCTCCAGCGCCATGTTTGTCTGCCTGCTGCCCTGCTGCCAGCCATGATGGACACAGATGCTAACTCTCTGAAATTGTAAGCCCATATTAAATTATTTTATAAGAAAAAAAAAAGAAAATACGAATAAATAACTGAAAATATCACTTGGTATATTCGTATAGTTAAGCAGTATTTAACCTTTAAAAACTGTGATATCGATAAATATAGCATGTGCCCACAATTAAAGTATGATACATAATGGCTTCACTGCTCTGAAAATTATCTGCACATGCCTTACTTCTCCCTTTTCTTCCAAAGTCCTAATAATTACTGATCACTTTATTCTCTCCAAGTACTTGTCTTTTCCAGAATATCATATAATTAGATTCATATATTATATAGCACCTTCATATTATTTTACATGTCAATAGAAATTTAAGATTCATCCATTTCATAAAAAAAAAAAAATCCTTTTTTTTTTCATGACTTGATGCTTCACTATCTTTTAGCGTTATCTGTATAAGCCATTACTGGTTTATCTGCTCATGTGTTTAGGGATATCTTTGTTGCTTTCAAGTTTTGACAATTAGGAATAAAGCCGTCATAAACATCAATGTATGTATTTTTGCCAACTGAAACTCATTTGGGAAGATGCCAAGGAATGAGGTGTGTAGTGGACCATAGGTAAGAATGTGACCCACCTTCCAAATTGGCTATGCAATTTAGTGTCCCCACTTGCAATAAAGGGCATAGCCCATTAGTCCACATTGTTACTAGTACAAATATAGTCATTGTTTCAGATTTTATATCCTCTAATAGTTCTCTGGTATTATCCTCTGATACTGCTCACATTTTTTATCACTATACCCAGAGTTTTAGACAGTTGCAGCAAGTTTCAGGTGATAGCTCCCTCCCAAAGTAATAAAACAAAACAAAACAAACAAACAAACAAAAAAACCCCAAAAGTCAAGAAATTGAGAAAAGATAGCTTAAACGGCTTTCTTTACCTAAATTTGTTGTTTTTAGAAAAACTTAGTTAAAATACTGCAATTCCTAAAATTTTTCATGGTTTCCAAAGTTTAGCAAATAAAATTTAAAAAAAAGTTTCCACTACAACACAAAAAAAGAAACATAGAACATCTCACATTTAGAACACATACAGGTTCTATTTTTTTAAATATACATATATCTATATATTACATCATACCATGTTTTCAACATCTATGAACATCTTTCTAAGCCTTAATATGTAAATTTTAAACCTTTACAGCCTGGCTCCCTGTTGCCCATTTGGAAATGAGTTGTGTTATTTCCCCATTCAGGTTCTGCTACTTGTTATTGTCTCCATATTAACTTTTGCAGTTTAGTTTTATAAGTTTAAGCAACAGATTGTAGACTCCTTGATACCAATGTTACAAACATTTGAAAGCAGTTTCGATTTCCCTGTAGAAAACTGAAATCAGTTGTAAACTAATGTCAAATGACACCAAGAAATATGCATTGTGAAACCTTTGATTTAAGGCAATTTGTAGATGATTATCGTTAACAATTTTGACTTTTTGGTTTTATTGTAAGTCTGTGTGACAAAATATGCACAAATCCCAAAAGCTATACGTAGTATATTTATGGTGACATACAATACACAAATAATTTATGTGTAATCATATCTTATTCACTTAAAGTTAATGACAGTTTTGTAAAGATGATATTTCTCCCATTTTAAATGAGAAAGTGAAATCTTAAGCCTCAGCAAAAACATGCCCTTGCATTGGATGACAAGAAGCTAAAGTCTAATCACATAAGAATTGTATCCTTTTTAAATAATAACTTTTAGATTTTTTAAAATGAAATGGTAATAACATGACCAAGACTAATATCTAAGGGTTTTTTTCATAACATTTCAGAAAGTATTCTTGGGAATTAGCAAATAACTTCAAATTACTTTCATTAAATGAAAGTTTCACTAATTGAAACACTTTAAGCAGAGTTGAGGACTCCTGTTCAAAAGCTTTATTTCTGAGTTCCTTCTCAAAGTCCTCTGTGAAAACAGACACTCTTAAAAACAGACAAATCAAGCTTTGCTCAATTTGTCAGCCTAAGGGAGTTCCATTGTTCAGAGGAAATAAGATGGATATTCTAAATAGGATGTTTTTGGAAGTCTTTCATGAAACATCAGTGACTCTTTAAAGGGAGTTTATTGATTCTTCAGGCGGCACCTGAGGCGGCTCAAGATCTATTGCTTCGTCATTTTAAAGGCAGCAGCAGACATGCCACTTTTCCTAGGAGATCTTTCTCTTAAAACCAGAAATTTTCTACAAACCAATTGCATCTGTCATCTCCTACTTGATCCACCAAACCCCAGAGGCCATGTCTGAATGGTTAAAAGCCATGGTTTTGCTCAAAATGCTTGTTGGAACAAATGCATATTTGGGGCATTGACTCTGTAAATGAAAACTAAGCATGCAATCCTGTAAACATTGTGAGATTTTATGGCTAGGATGGAGGCAGGCACAGTAGGATCCTAAGAAAACCAACGTAAAAGCAAGCTCTTAGGCAAGAGTCTGAGAGCTGTGGCACTCACTGTCTTTGCTGGACGTTCTAGGGATGGGAAGGTCCTTATTTCTCAGAAAATAAATTATATTTGGGCAAGAAAAACTTTTAAAAACCCTGTTTATTTTCTATATGATATTCCTATATTCCCCTTGTCTTTTTTTAGTACATTGATGTTTTTCTTTTTTTCACTTTACATCCCCATCCCAAACTCTCCCACCTCTCCCCCACCTCTTTCCGATATTCCACCCTATTCACCTCAGTAAAGGACATCCTCCTTGCCCAGCCCCTGTACCAACCCACCCCAGCAAGTCAAGTCACATCAGGACCAAGTGAATCCTCCTCCACTAAGGCCAGACAAGGCATCTCAGCCAGGGAAAAGTGATCCAAAAGCAGGCAATAAAGTCGATAAATACAGGATAAGACAGAGACTGGTTCAGGTAGGAAACTTCAGATTCACCTAGATAAGAGAGATAGTATTCTCTCCACATTGCCAAATACAAATGACCTAAACATTCTAATGTAACTTTTACATACGGCTTGCCTGATTGTTTCATAACTATCATTACTGCATATAGTTTATTATAAAAAACAAAGTCTGTATACATAAAAACCCTTATTTAGTGTGTAAAGGGTAGGTAGGAGGGAGTGTTTATGAATTACAGAACATGGGTGATGGCACTAAGACTTATATGATTCAGTTCTCTCCTCCTTCCTTCCTGTAGGTTTCAGGTATCAAACTCCAGACATCAGTATTGGTTGCAAGCACTTTTACACACTCAGCCATCTCACTTTCCCTGGGAAACAACAACTTTTAACAGTGATTTATTCCAGAATCCTGCTACCTCTGAAATTTAATGTTATAGAAAATTTTGAGACTCTTCAAGATTCTTTTCTTTTTCTTTTTTTCAATACAATCCTCTACAACCCTTTCTATCTCCCTTGAAACACTGCCATTTAGAGTTACCAGGAGTGTTAAATTTAAAACACATTGTGAACATTCAAGCATAAGAAAGAACGTCAAATTGTAGTCATCCTATATTAATGTCCAAAATAATGAGAACTCTTAGCTTTCATCTTTTAGATACTATCTTGAGCATTTATGAAAACACAGAATTGTCATGTTCTTTTCTCAAAAGGAAAACACATACATGTGCACATTAACAAGTATTCTAGACAGCAATGGACTTTAGAATTTATGTGAAAGATAAGCTTATATCCAGAATGATCCAAATTAAAAAATGTTCTTTGTTTGTGGCTAACTTCGGAGTTAACCTTACTAACTCAGTTGTGTAGGTTAAAATAGAAACATCTGCTGTAAGGAATGAGCCCATCTGCATAATCCTGTGACTGCACCATCTAAACCAAGTCCCTCTTCTTAAGGAGCAATTTGGTGGTAGTATGGTCTGGTTCGAAACAATAAAATAGAGTGTACTCTGAAGTGAATATGATTCTAACTGTCACAATTTCTTCACTTCCCTCATTCAATGCTTGAACAGACTAGAGCACTAAACTACATCATCTGATGAGATGGCAAGTCCAGTCTCTACCCTTCACCAGACGAATTATTACAATTGTGCTGTAGGATAACCCAACAAACAGAACAGAAGGATGGCCACTGTCTAATATTAATGCCTAAGATTTTGTACCTACATGGGTAGTGACCCTTAGGACTGTGGCTTGCAAAGACACCCTGGGTACGTATATGACATAATCTCTTCTTTAAGATATAACCCACCCAGGCTTTGGCTCAATATAGTCTCTCAAACTATAAAGATGAATGCAGCTTCCTATTTTCCAGTTAAATGAGTCTGTTTGTAGTATGCAGGATAGTGGAATATAGCTCTGAGCCTTCCTGGAACTAAATCACTGAAATTAATGAACAATATTTTTTAATAAGAAAGTATTAAGGAAATAATAAAAATTATCAGAAATCTTAAATCTAGAAAAAAATTGAGCATCACAGGTAAATAGACATTAATCTCGGGACCTTGCCAACTGATTCCAGTGGCCCCAGAGTTTTAAATGTTAAGGTCACATGTAGATAATAATTGTTAGAGCATGTGTAGTTGAGGGGTAAGTTAAAGATTTAGAATTATGCCAAGGCTTTTAAAAGGAGCACACTCCATGACTGAATAGAAGGGAAAGAAAAAAAAGCCTGTCATTTGGGTAAGAAATATTAAGGAATCTTTGCCTGCAGGTAGCTTGAGAAAATGAAAACAAAACAATACAAAACAAAACTCTCCTGAGAATTTATAACCACCCTTCCTTGGGCAGAGACTAGAAGTAACACTAATTGGTCCTGAAATCCAAAACCAGAAAATTTATTTTAAATTGATTCTCAAGTGCCTGCTAGAAACATACACAAATCTTCTCTGGAGGAAAAAAAAACAAAACCAAAAATCAAAAACCAAAAAGCATGTTCAACATATGCCTCAAGGTAGCTGTAAAGAAAAGTTCCAAAAAAATGTGATTTCTCAAAAACAATCCCCAAAATCAATTCACACAGCACAGGCAGCAAGAAGTAAGAGAGTTTTAAAACATCATGATGACAGACAGGATAAGCTTTTCATGGAGTATAGAGTTCAGAATTGTGGCCACATAGTACCAAAGACTTATACTTAGGATGTTTAAGTAAATGAGAAAAATATCCACATTATGATAAAAAATAAAACTATCAAAGGGATTAAATACAAAAGAGTTAAAATGGAATGGTATAAGATTTTTAGGCAAAACACAAAATACAAAAGTCAGATCAAACTTAGAATTCAAGTAAACAAGGAGAACACTGAGAGAAAAATATAAAGTAAATTAAGCTACATGTGCAGCTCAGAAGTCCAGAGAATGCTCAAGGCTCTGGATTCAATCCTCAAATCCACAGCATGCAACGTAGGAGGAGAGGAAATAAAATACTGTGGGTGTCAACTGGGGAAACAAGCAGTGATCCGGAATTCACCTTTTCACCCAAATCAGTTGTGGTTTTCCTCCTGCCTGCAGCCTAACTCCCATCAGCCCACGAAGTCAGAAGGGACATGAGAGGAGGATTGTGCCTAGAATGGCTCTGAGCACTGTACAGGGATCACACATCCTGGGAACCACTTCAGGAAGCTAGTTCAACTTTAATTACACAGAACAAAGGGTATATACACGCTTGGGGGGGGGAGTGGAGTTGAGTGCTTCAAGGATAGGTGTACATAATCGGTTGGAACTAGGCACTTCAAAGATGCTTGATTTGCATTAAACAGCACACTCCTACCTTATGAAAAGGAACATAGTACCTAATTATCCTAAAGGCATACAGAGGAGAAAGCTAGCAGGGAGCTGTGCCAAAAGCCATATATCAAATGTGGTTAGGGGCATCTATCCAGAGACACTCTCCAGATGAATCAGGCAGAGAGCAGGAGGCCCTGCTGGGGAGACTGAGCCCTACACCTTAACACTGAGCTCATAATGGTTATTGAGACTGGGAAAACTGCAACCCCAAACAGCAGGGTTCTTCCAACAATCAGCTAGTTGTTTTTTATTATTATTATTATTATTATTATTATTATTATTATTATGTATAGAGGGGGATATGACAAATTACCTGACAAAACCCAACTTAATAATGAAGGGGTTACTTTAATTTATCATGTCTGGGAGGTCAAAGTAGCAGGAGTGTAAGGTGGATATTAAAATGTGGCCACAGGATTCCCTGCACTCTGCCAAAGTTTGGCTATGAGTCTCAGCATCTGCTTGGATACCCTGATAGGTAGAGTCTTTCAGAAGCCCCCTGTGAAAGACATGGACTCTTATGGAAGAAGGAAAGACAGAAAGACCTAGAGGGGACAGGAGCTCCAGAAGGAGATCAACAATGCCAAAAAATCTAGATTCATGGCTCCAGCAGAGACTGATCAGTCAACCAAGGACCATACATGGAGAGGACATAGACCCCCTGCTCATCTGGGCTAATCAGTCTCCAAGTGGATTCCCCAGTAAGGGGAGCAGGGGCAATCTGCTGGAATGGATTCTTTGACTAGATCTTTGATTACCTCCCCCTGTCAAGGTAGCATTACTAGGCCACAGAGAAAGAGGATCCAGACAGTACTGATGTGACTTGACAGGCTAGGGTCAGATTGTAGGGGAGGAGGACCTCCTCTATCAGTGAAGTAGGGGAAGGATATGGGGGGGGGGAAGGGAGAGTAGGGCAGGAATGAGAAGAGGGAGAGGACTACAGCTGGGATACAAAGTTAATAAATTGTAGTAAATAATAATAAAAACAATAAATTTTAAAATGTGCCAAAGTGAACAAGAACATGATGGCAATGATACCCTCCCTATCTTGTTTGCCTCTTTTTCATTAAGTCCTGCATCCTAGCCTATGGGGTGCTATCACATTCTATGTGGATCTCCCTTCATCAAACCTTTCTGGAAATACTCAGAGTAAATATAAATTCTACCAATTTAACATTCAAAAATAACAACCAAATCATCTAGTTCAAATCCTTTTCTCTCTCTTACAAAATGACAACAACAATAAGCAAAAAACTAAGTAATACTAGGAATTCAGAAGGAAAGGAAATATTCTATAAAAATGGAAATAAAATTTGTTAACTATCAATACCGGGATAAATAGACCAAATCAACACCTTAACACCTGAAACTGAAAGTAAGGAGTGTCAAAGCTTTAAGGATAACTCAGGCTTACCTTTGTTGAAAGACTTTTATTCTCGGCATAAATAATAGATGAAAGACTGTGAAACAGTATTGTAAAGTAGACAGAGTACTTGTCAATATAGAATTAAATTCACAGTGATACATTTTTTAGTCATAAGAGTAACCTCTATGAAAAGGATCATTATCACAAATATTCAATTTTCTTGAATTACTACTTATTCTAATTCTAATCACATCCCAGGAGTTCACTTTAATGTATTAAATACAATTTTGAAAATTATATAGAATACTTGATTTTTAAAAAGCAAATAATAGCATTAAAATATGAAACAAAATATTATAACTTAATGAAGTAATAAGAAATTATAAGGAATAGAGATTTAAGCTTTGATTAATGGAGAAAATGATGGTGTTAGGAAATGATACTACTGGGGAAATAATTAATTGCTACTTTATATCACACATGAAAGAAATTAAAATGTGTTTAGGCTTCTTTCTGTGAGTATTTTAATGCTTTGAAGAAAATGTAGAAGGTTAACTTTAAAATCAGATTATGTGTGGACTCTAACAATGAGACAAAATATTAACATTAATATTAGCATTAAAATTACAGAGAATGGAAAGTGATACAAATAAAAGGAAAGAAATATTCCACAATTTCTGTATCCATCCCTCAGTTGAGGGGCATCTGGGTTGTTTCCAGGTTTTGACTATTACTGGCTGCTATAAACATGGTTGAGCAAATGTCCTTGTGGTGTTTGAGCATATTTTGGATATATGCTTAGGAGTGGTATAGCTGGATCTTGAAGAAGTACTATTCCTAAATTGTCTGAAAAAGTTCCAGATTGATTTCCAAAGTGGTTATGCAAGTTTACATTCCCACCAGCAATGGAATAGGGTTCTCCACATCCTCTCTAGCATGTATTGTCACTTGAGTTTTTTATCTTAGCCATTCCAATGGATATAAGGTGAAATCTCAGGGTTTTTTTGATTTGCATTTCCCTGATGACTAAGGACTAAGTAGGTACCCCAGTAAGGGGAACTGGGACTGTCTCTGACATGAACTCAGTGTTGGACTCTTTGATCACCTATCCAT
>REGO01001373.1:93088-108239 GCA_010120015.1 Rhombomys opimus | reverse complement strand
CCTAACCAAGGAAGTCAAAGACTTGTATAATGCAGCTTTTTTACAGGAGCAATTTTCTGATAATGTTTAGAGCCTTGAGGGACATGGTGTCAGGTGGTATTTGAACGTGAAGTCACTAGTGTGACAATTTATACCGTGGTCAAATAGAAACCCACTTTCTGCATTAAGGTAAGGAAAGATGAAAAATCATAAAGTGCCAAGAAGGAGAACAGTTCTGGTGTGTGAAGGCTGCAGTTTCTCAGGAGACCACATTGTTGTCAGCCTCAGTTTATAGCTCACTGCTCTCATTCTTTGTACTTAGAAATTCCACATATGACACTAAGAATGACAAGAGTAGCATGTTAAGAACCTTTGCCTTTACTGACAGGTATTACTTACTATTTGAGATACCATTTTTCCCTGAGGTGTTTCTCATTAATAAATGATGATTGTGCCGTTCTCAGAGTTGTTTTAAGAACAAAAAAAGAGAAATCTGTCCTTAGTGCTTTACATAAGGTCAGTTCTAGCCTCTCTTTGTTAATCTGTACTGGAACTACCACCACAACGGTTACCATACACATTATTATTATCACCATCAGCACCATCTCTACCACCATCCTTACCTCCACTGACAGAATCATCAAAACAGTCACTATGATTACTATCACTTCCACTATTACTGCCACCATCACCACTATTACTATCACTACTACCACCATTATCATCCATCTGTATCAATATTCTATAGGTCACTTGTCTTATTTATTAAATATAATACATGACAAAGGAAACTTAAAGAAAGAAGGTTTTGTTATTCTGGCTCATAGTATCAGCATAGGAAAAGGCATGATGACAAGAGTTTGAGATAGCAAGTTTCATTGCATATATAGTCAGAAAACAGAAAGCGATGAATGCCACTGCTCAACTGACTTTCTTTTTTGTTGAGGGTTCCAGTACATGGAATGAAGTTAATCACGTGTAAGTGGTCTTCTCACCTCAATGAACCTAATCTAGATAAACCCGATAAACCCTCACTAAATCTCATGGCAGATATACTGTTGGTCTAAGGACATTGGTCTCCTCTTGGCAAGTTAAAGATACTTAGCTAACATCATGTGTACAATAAAACTCAGGTAAAACCAGGGTAGATCAAGGAAACCCACAGCTCCAGCAGAGATTCAGACAGGTACAGATACCGCACGTTTCTGCTGCCTTGATTGAAAAATTAGAAACAACTGAAGTGGGGGAGTCCATAGAGCATATACATTCTTAGTCCTTAGAGGTTAGTAGATGGTAGTCCAGTGCCCCACAGTGTTTAGAAATGTGCTCTACGCATTGATGGAGAAAAATAACCTCTTTCTTTGAACATTCTGAACATGCTTATGCCTGTAACAAACTGATAATGGTCTTCATTCTATGTTCTCGTTTGGTTGCAGCTCCTTCTGAGGTGACATTTGCCATTGATGTTGGGAAGGGCCCTGTTGAGCTCCTCGTCCAGTCTCCTTCTCCTCTGAATGACAACCAGTGGCATTATATCCGGGCTGAGAGAAACCTTAAGGAGACCTCACTGCAGGTGGACAACCTTCCACGGAATATAAGGAAGACCGCAGAGGAAGGACACTTCCGACTTCAACTAAATAACCAGTTGTTTATAGGTAGGAGACATCACAGACCATAATTTATAATAAGCACCTAGAAGATGATTTTTTTCTCTCTAGGTCGAAAAAAAGTTCTAGTATTTTACGACTAGGAAACAGTTAAAATATAGTGTTATTTTTTTCACCATAAGTTTAATTTTATAAATTGTTTTATTCTAACTTTATGGGCATTGAAGTAAAGTTTATTTGACTCCTTCATACATTTATGGCCATCTCACACTGTTTTGATTCTATTTTTGTGAATATATTGTTTTCAGACATCTATGGAATTTTATCATTTGGGTCATTGTAATAAAAATTTACAGTATAGGCATAGAGATTGGAATCTCACTCTTCTTAGTGATCCTTGACTTCTGATACTGATAACAATCGTAACAGAGTGATCACATAGTATGAGTAAACTAAAAAGTTTAAGTTTTCAGTAGTAAACATGGGAGAGTGTGCTGGCTCGTTTTACATCCTCACAATGCAAACTAGAGTCGCTTGAAATAAAGACTCTCAACTGAGAAAATGCCTTCATCTGTTTGTCCTGCAGGCAAGTTTGTAGAATATTTTTTAAGTAGTGACTGATGGAAGGGGACTGGAGGATTACTGGGATTACAAGTGTGCACCACTATGCCTGCTGTATACGGTACTTGTGATCATGTAGAGGAAGCAAGTGTTCTACCGAATGTTCTATATTCTTAGTGAGTATACTCTTTTAAAATTTAGGGTTATTTTCATACTCTGTGAAAACACACTGCTGAGGTAGGGTTGCCTTGGTTTTGCACAGATAAGCAGCCTGGTCTCTGAGCAGATGTTGTCAGATGCCCATTCCCTCAGTGAGACTCAGCACTAGCACCAATATGTTCCTTGAACAGTTGTCTACTGAGAGTAATGGGAGTTCAGAAGTCATGGCCTGAATCTGTTCTTTCCTTTATTTCATCATGGCTTCTTCCCTTCTCCCTACCTCATTTCCTCCATCAGTACTCATGGAGAAGCTAATATTATTCATTCATCCTGGTCTGATAGTTGGGATGAAAATGTGAATTAAGAAAATTCACTGTTTTTCATGGTGTTCATGTGTGTGTGACAGTATATATGTGTTTGTGTGTTAGTGTGTGTCTGAGTGTGCATGTGCATGTGTGTGTGAGAGAGAGATGGGGAGTGTTTTACATATGATAGTCCAGTTCTTAATAAGGCCAATCTTTGCACTGTAATTTAGAAAACAGTACTTTGAAAAAAAAAATGTGTCAGAGCTATTAAAAGTAAAGCTTTAATAAACAAGTTTTGGATTTAAATGTTGATGTAGCTTATTAACCTAAAAAGCTAAGGGTGCATGCTTCAATGTAAAACTTGAACTTGGATTTTTAAATAGACCTATTTAAATAAATCTCAGATTAACATTTCTACATGTCATTCTTCACCTTTGTCATGTACCAACACCCACACTTTGTAGCTCAGGTTGAACCATGCAACTCCATCTCCATTCCATGTGAATTTATTTGCTTCATTTATATTTGGGCAAATTTAATTTTTAAATCTGAAAATATTATCACTTAAAATGTACTTGCTAAAGGAAAAGAGGTACTAGAATATTAGACCATCATATTTTCATTTCCTCACCCACCATATACATATATCTTCATTAGCTGTGTTTTATACATCCAGAAGAAACTAAGATTGAGTGATTTAAAATCTTCTCATGATAACAAGTCCATCATTTAATTAATAACTCCTATAAGTAATATGATCTACTAATGAAAAATATTTAATTTATTTTGCTTTTTTATTTCTATTTAAACATCACATTTTATTTCTTGGAGGAAGTGTGCCTCTTATCAAGATTTAATATGTTCTCTTTTTTGGTGGAATCAGTTCAAGTAATTTACAATTTTCCTAAACTATGTTTCATGTGAAAGTCTGATTTCTTGTCAGGCAGTATTTATACATCTTTTGAAATGAAGTAGAATCCTCAAGATTGGCTTTTTACATGCTCATAGCTATGCAGCTATCACAAGAACAGAGATAAGATGAACTTTGTACAAGATAAAAGTGAAGAGAGACAGCAGCATTTTGTGTCATTTTTATCACTAAATATTTGAATTGATCACAAATGCAGAGAGCTGTGCAAGCATGTGCACAGAAAGAGACATCTTGATAGACTGGTAGCCAGGTCTGCCTGAGGAGCATGCCCGATTCCTCTATGCTTCTCTCTCCAGTGAGTCCCATCTTAGAAATTACTGTACTTTTTTGAGTTTGTCTTCATGAAACTGAAAAGGGGGAAAACACTGTTGGATGTCATCTTACTGTGTTGCTTTAAGTCTTACTATTTAGTGTTCAGTGACAGATATGTTTGCAAATGCATCTGGACAAAGGCAGTTGAAGTCCCAACTTTTTGTGTAATTAATTTAAGCAATGAATGAACGAATGAATGAATGAATGAATGAATGAATGAATGAAATTTTGCTTAGTCATTTCTCTTGTTTCCTGTTCAGTGGCTGTGATAAAATATCCCAACTAAAGCAACTGTGAAGAAAAAGCTTATTCAAGTTAACTATTCCAGGGGAAAATAGAGTCAGGACCTTGGAGCAGCTCCTCACATCTACAGATAAGAAGAGAGAGAGAATGAGTGCACGCCTGTTTACTCTCAACTCCCTTCTGCTCTTTTATTTAGTCCAGGACCTAAAACCAAAGGATAGTCGAACCAACTTTTATGTTAGATCCTCCCACACTGATTAACATAATCATTATTTTCCCCATAGACATGCCCAGATGCCAGCCTAATCAAGATTCCCATCATTGAGAACATTTAAACAGGTGATTCTGTATTGTTTCAAACTGGCAAAACTAATCATTGGCCCAAATGAAGAACTATGTTCTCCATCACACAGAAATGTGAAGACATTAGATGCTTATCTGTGGCAGCAGCAAAAGCTTTCATGATTAGAGTGTGTTTCTTTACTGGAATCGATTGAATATGGCATTGTTTATGTATTGATGTGGAGGTTTCTGTCCAGACACTTTTGCCCACGGGAACATATTTAAATCAAATTAAAGTGTCTTGCAGCATCGTGAACACTGGACCTCTACTGTGATCATGAGTGCTTTCTGTGTACAAGACCCAGACTGAATCTTAAAAAATAGGATGTACCAACTAGCATTACCTTTGTTTCTTCAATGTGACAGCATGAAAAGTGCTGATCAATTACATTGCTTCATGGATTTCAGAATCAATATAGTAACTTGACAGTCTTTTGTTACCATGCAAATTAGGAACACTTGTAACATTGCTATATTGTCTGGTCAGCGACTTAGCAGAACACAAGAAATCAGATAGAATGTAGCTTTTAAAGTATAATAAATATCTGAAATACAACCTCACCATTGGGAGTGTTAACAGTTTCACTATCTCTGTTTTGTTAGGTTTTGTGTATGTATATATGTATATGTGTGGTTTTGACTGCATGCTTACATATGCATGAGCACATTTGTAATTACATATCTATGTGTACATACATGTAGAGGGAGAAATCAGGTATATTCCTTGATAACTTTGTACTTTATTACTGAGTCAAGATCTCTTGTTAAACCCTTGATTTGTCTGCTGTGGGTAACCATTTTGACCCTTGGAGTTGTCTTTGTCTCCCAAGTGATACAATTATAGGTAGCTGCCATAACAAACATGACAGCTGCTATAGGAGTGCTGGAGATCTGAGATTCTGTTAACACACTTGTATTGTGATTTAGTTCTCAGCCTTCTACTGTGATGAGACCTTGGTGGAGAAATAGCCAAGGATAAGATTGTCTTTGTCAGACCTCAACATAAAACTGGACACATTAAGTCTGTTAGAAGAAAAAGTGGGGAAGAGCTTTGAACTCATTGGCACAGGACATAATTTCCTCAACAGTTCTATACAAATAGCACAGGGTCTAAAATCAACAATAAGTGGAACCTCATGAAACTGAAAAGCTTCTGTAAAGCAAAGGACACTGTTATCAAAACAAAACGACAGCCTACAGACTGGGAAAGGATTTTCACCAACCCTATATCTGACAGAGGGCTAATATCCAGAATATATAAAGAGCTCAAGAAGTTAAAAAGCAACAAGTCCAGTAATCCAATTAAAAATGGGGTACAAAGCTAATCAGAGAATTCTCTATAGAGGAATATTGAATTGCAGAGAAACACTTAAAAGATGTTCAACATCCTTAGTCATCAGGGAAATACAAATCAAAACGATCCTGAGATTTCACATTACACCCATGAAATTGGCTTAGATCAAAAACTCAAGTGACAACACATTCTGGAGAGGATGTGGAGAAAGGGGAACCCTCCTCCATTTCTGGTGGGAATGTAAACTTGTACAACCACCTTGGAAATCATTCTGGCACCTTCTCAGACAATTAGGAATAGTGCTTCCCCAAGATCCAGGTATACCAGTCCTAGGCATCTATCCAAAATATTCTCAAGTATACAACAAGAACATTTGCTCAACTATGTTTGTTACAGCTTTATTTGTAATAGCCAGAAGCTGGAAACAGCCCAGATGCCCCTCGGTTGAGGAATGGATACAGAAAT
The DNA here is from genome assembly GCA_010120015.1 of Rhombomys opimus. Classification (NCBI taxonomy): domain Eukaryota; kingdom Metazoa; phylum Chordata; class Mammalia; order Rodentia; family Muridae; genus Rhombomys; species Rhombomys opimus. The sequence goes on along the minus strand of REGO01001373.1, from coordinate 102,041 downwards.
TGTGGTACATTTACACAATGGAATACTACTCAGCAATTAAAAACAAAGAAATCATGAAATTTGCAGGCAAATGGTGGAAACAAGAAAAGATCATCCAGAGTGAGGTTTACCAGAAGCAGAAAGACACACATGGTATATACTCACTTTAAGTGAATAGTAGACATAATATAAGATAAACATACTAAAATCTGTACACCTAAAGAAGCTAAGCAAGGAGGAGCACCCTGGGTAAGATGAGCTGTCCTCACTCACTCAGAAAAGCAAAGGGGACAGATATCTTAAGAGGGAGAAATAGGCAATAAGACAGGAGCCCAACACAAAGGGCTGTTGAAAGACTCAACTCTGCATAGTATCAAAGCAGACACTGAGACTCATGGCCAAACTTTGGGCAGAGTGCAGGGAATCTTATGAAAGAGGGGAAGATAGAAAGACCTAGAGGGTACAGGAGCTCCAGAAGGAAAGCAACAACCAAAAAATCTGGACATAGGGTTCTTTTCTGAGACTGATACACCAACCAAGGACCATTCATAGAGATAATCTAGAACCCCTGCATAAATGTAGCTCATGGCAGCTCAGTCTCCAAATGGATTCCCTGTAATGTGTATAGGGACTATCTCTTATATGAACTGATTGGCCTGCACTTTGATCACCTACTACTGATGGGGGTGCAGACTTACCAGGCCACAGATGAAGACAATGCAGCCAGGCCTGGTGAGAGCTGATAGGCTAGGGTCAGAGGGAAGGGGAGGAGGACCTCCACTATCAGTACACTTGGGGAGGGTCATTGAAGGTGGGAATGGGAGGGGTTGAAGGAAGGGTCTATAGCTGGGATATAAAGTGAATAAACTCTAATTAATTAAAAAATAAATTTTAAAGATTTTCTTTGCCAAAGAATGGAAATGAAGTTCAGACTGGCAGATCTACTCTCTGCATACTTCATGCCTGTGTGCATAGAACAGCAAAGGAAACTCAGAGTAATTTCTCTTTGGGTGTGGCATCTTTCCATATATGCTTCAAATGTATTGTAAGCATTTGTGAAGATTAGTCTCTGACTCTTATTTCTGGTGTTACTACCTTTTGTTTCTTTCATACAAGTGCTTGAGTCAGCTGGTCACCTTGTAACCCTCGTCAGGAAGCAGAAGGTGATGCATGCAGGTGCTTAGGTCTCTCTTACCCCTTTTTATCGAGTCCAGGAAAGCAGCCAATGGATATGTTACCATCCAAATTTAGGGTGGGTCTCCCCACCACAAATAAGCCAATCTAGAAACTCCCTCATACATATGCCAGAGGCTTTTCTCCTATGGAATTCTAGATCTGTCAAACTAACAATTAAGATTTACCTTGACAGATTTTAAGTTTATATAATCTATTTACTAGCTTTGGGCAAAGTATTTTATATAGTAAATAAATTAATAAATATTCTAGGATAGAAGAAAAGAGAGAAGAGAAGGAGTGGAATAAAGGAAGACAAAAAAGGAAAGGTAGAAAGAATTCACAATGAGATAAAACAAAACAACAAAAACAAACTATTAATGTACTAATTTTTGTTAAGTCAGAGTCATATCTTGCCCACTCAGTGCTTGCAGACAGGGAGCTAAAGGTGATCATGGGAAAAGTGAGACTTCTGGATTTATGCATGGACATAGACCCTAGACCGGAAAGTAATTTTATATATGATTGATATTTGTCTGTTGGTTCCTATATATAAAGAGGAAGAGGGGGTTGAAAGTAAACAAGCCTGTACTCATTCTCTCTGTTATTGACTTTGGATGTGTGGTGTTGCTTCAGTGTCCTACTTCTGCTTTCCCCGTGATAGAATTTAGCGTGAAATTGTAAACTGAATAAGCCCTTTCTTCTCTGTTGCTTTTGTTGAGCTATTTTATCACAGCAACTGGACAGAAGAAAAAGGGAAATGACTAAGCAAAACTTTCACTTATTCATTCAATCAATCATTCCTTGCTTAGATGAATGTTGAGACTCTAATTACCTTTGGCCAGATGACATTTACAAATGTACATGTACTAAACACTAAACAGTGAGACATAAAGCAACAGACTAAGAGGACATCCAACAGTGTTTTCCCATTTTCAATTTCATGAAGGCAAACCTAATAAATCACAGTAATTTCTAAGATGGGACTCACTGGAGAGAGAAGCACAGAGGAATTGCGCATGCTTCTTAGGCTGACCTTGGCTACCAGTCTATCACGATGTCTCTTCCTGTCCTAGCCACATGCTTGCACAGCTCTCTGCATTTGTGATCAATTTAAATATCTGGTGATAAAAAGTAGGCTTAGAATGAAGGCAGTACCTCTTAGTAATTGATTCATACTTGATCCAAGAAAACAAAATCGTAATGAACTCACCCTATACTAGGGCCAACTGAGACATGCTATCCCAAATTGCTTCTAGCTACACCATCCAACCAACGGTCTTTGTTGTCAAGAAGATTGATGACAGAAGCCAAATGAATGTGTGTATACTTCTTAGAACAGGAAACTATATAAGAGAGAAGCAGAAGCAAGTAGATTCTCTTTGTTGTGGTATTAACCTCAATTATTCAGTAAAATAGCTCAGCTCAGAGATTCATGGTAGGAGTCCTCTGTAGTATTTTCCATTCACCAGGTCTAATCTCACTTGGCTCTTTCAAGTAAAGTTTATTTGATTCTTGACCATAGCCAAGGTGATCTTTCTGAAGTTGATTTCTCCACTGTGTGGAGTGAAGGGTAGAAATAACCACTTTTTTTTCCCATTGAGAATTAGAAAAATTTAGTAAAATGTCTAGTATAAAATAAGCATGTTCTATATGGCATGACTTGCAAGTAATGGAATTACTTTAATTCACAGGGTACTTGCTGATCAAGTACCTTGTGAGACTTTTGAGTGGTAGCCCAAGCCTTTAATCCCAGCACTCAGGGATGCAGAGATGCAGTGACTGGTGGATCTCTGTGTGTTCAAGACCAGCCTTGTCTACAAAGCAAATCCAGATTAGCCTTGAATCAGGACTACACAGAGAAACCTGTTTTGAAAAACCAAGAGAGAGTAAAAAGCAGAAAGAGAGAGAGAGAGAGAGAGAGAGAGAGAGAGAGAGAGAGAGAGAGAGAAGAGAGAAGAGAGAAGAGAGAATTTAAAGAAAGATTCCCAACTACTAAAGATAAAACCATGTGGTTTTTATTTTTTCTTCTTCTACTTTTATAGTTAACTGTTATTTGAATTTTTCCTGGGAGATGTAAACAACTAGTTGTCTGTTCATCCTAGACAGAGCAAAAACTACAAACTAAAGAAGCAGTTCCACTCAAGTCTACCTTCTGTAGACAGGGAGTTCACTGGTTCCATATATGACAAAAGATGAGGCAACATGATGCCTCAGGTAGCTGCCTCACTGACAGCTCACTCTTGCTGGGGGGATAACTCACAAAAGCTGCATCCCTCAAGGTCCCTGAACAACTTACAGGCATCTTGAGGTGGGGCTAAACCATACCCTGTCCCAAGAATTGTAATTACTTATATAACCTTTGAGAAGGGCATGGCAAGGTTGCAAACTTTGTTTATATCACTGGTCTCTAAGGAGGAATGTTATAATTTGGAAAAATAACTACTCAACAATTTTACAGAAGTCAAGATTTAAAAAAAAAACATCACAGCAGAAAATAAATTAGAATGACAACAGATATACGTATGCACAGAGACAGCAAATAACTCTACTTGTTAAAAGTGGGTGGGATCTGGAAAGAAGCCACAAGAAAGCAGACAGAGGGCCATCTGATTTATCAATGGACAACTCTCAGAAATTTCACAAGTATTTCTTTCTTTTTAAAAATTGGTACCTTGGGGATAGAAAATTGTCTCATCAGAGACAGGAGCTTGCTTCCAGGTATGAGAACCTGAGTTAAATTCCGAGAACCTACATGGTAGGAGGAAAAAACTGACTCTTAAAACTTGTCCTGTAACACTATGACTATATGTGTCTCTCTGTGCTTGTATCTGTGTACATGTACTTGTCTCCTCACTGTGTGCATATACATGTCTTATGTACGTAGTGTTTGTGTTGTCTCTCTGTGTACGTGTTACGTGTATTTGTGTTGTCACTTTGAACATGTACTTATATGTATATATTTGTGCTTGTGCTGTCTCTGTGTATATATGAACATATATGTGCAGATGTGTGTTTGGGTGTGCAGGTGTGTGTTTGGGTGTAGTCTATATGTATGTGTTTCTGTACATATATAAATAAATGGATGTGCACATATGTGTGTATTATTGGGATGGCATGAATTCTCTTAAAATTACCAAGCACTTAGTCTAGTGTGTCATTCCTTACCATAAAAACAATCTATTATATAGAATTTTTTTCCTTGTAAAAAAAAAAAGTCAGGGAAAAACACCAACTGTAGGTCGCTATTCAAGGTAGTATACAGTGCCTCATGTCACCATGTAGTGACAGCATCTTGAAAGGGCATGAGCTTCTTGTCTCAGGAAAATCTTACTAACTTGTTTTATGTCTCTACATTGAGAAGTACATTTTTACAAGAGAAATCACCCCTGCCACCCTTTCTGCATTTATAAACTTGTTGACTAAGCCACACACACACACACAAATGTGCAATATATCTTGCATTTGCTACCGCTGCTCTGAGAAAAATGACAGTAACAAGATATATGAAGAGTTATTCAAATCCAAGAAGGAGAGTGACTACAGAGTAAGGGAAAGAGGAGCAAGTGTTAGACTCTATAAATCCTCCCCTCTTTGTTGCACAGAAGCCCCAGAAAAGAAATAATGAGCCTTTGTGATTGGCTTGTATGTGCCATTGATTTATTTTGTGGTTAAAGGAGTCTTACTCACTAAAATTGAAACAGACAGGGCAGTGCAATTGAGGTTTGGCCTCTTGATCTGCATTCTTATCAGAACTGGAAACAACCTCAAGTTTTATCATTATTTCAGAGTAAGAGACTAGCCTTGTGCCTCGGGAATATTCTTTTTTTTTTTTTTTCATTCTTTCAGCTCAAGCAGTGGACTCCATATTTGTATTTCTTGGTCTGGCAACCTGGCATCTTAATTCGTTTTCTATTGTCATGATAGCACATCATGATCCCCCAAAATGCTTAATTTGTGCTCATGGATGCAAAGGGCCAGTGTCCATGACTATCACTGTAGGGAGCATTGCAACAGCAAGGCAGGGATGGTGCTGAAGGAATAGCCAAGGGCATGTATCTTGATATATAAACATGAGGCACAGAGAGCTAACTGACTTTTGTAAACCTAAAAGCCAGTCTCAAATGACACATATTCTCCAACAAGGTCACAGCTGCTAATTCTTCCCCAAAAGTTCCACCAACTCGAAAGCAAGTGTGGAAACAGGATCTTAAGGAGGCTGTTCTCACTCAAATGACCACACCTAGGATGTGAGAAAGGTATATTTCTAGCCATCTACACTGCTCATTATGCTATCATGTCACCCACTACCCTGTCATTCTATCAACTTATTGATCTCCCCGATATCATGTGTATTTGTGTGTGTGTGTGTGTGTGTGTGTTTGTTGTATGTGTGCATGTCTGTTTATGTGGTTGCACATGTGAGTACATATGAGCACATGCACAGTACAGCATGGGGAGGTCTGATAACAGTCTTTAGATAGCTTACACAATTTGACTAAGACACTGTTCCTCATTGGGCAGTTACTTCATCCTATAGGCTGGTCTTCCTGGCCTGTGAGCTTCCAGAGATCTCCCTGTCTCTACCTCACATCTTACATCACTGGGGTTGTAGGCATGTGCCACATAACCTAGGATCAGTTCTGAGGATCAAACTCAGGTCCTCATGCTTGCAAGGCAAGCACTTTCCCAGCTAACCCATCTCCCCGGCCCCAACTTACAACGTTATTTGCCTTGATGACATATTTCTTGTCCAAGACAGTACATTTAATATGTTTATTCTATCTGCCTTGATAAGCACACATGCAGAAATAGTTTCAAGACTACTATTTCTCAGTCTCCCTAATGCTGTAAACTTTGTCATGTTGTGGTGACCTCCAACCTTAAAATTATTTTTATTGCCACTTTATCTGTAATTTTGCTACGGTTATGAATCATGATGTAAATATCTGTACTTTCTGATGGTCTTAGGTGACCCATGAAAGGTTTCTGATGGTCTTAGGTGACCCCTATGAAACGTTGGTACACCCACAAAGGGATTGTGACCCACAGGTTTAGAATTGCTGTTCTAGACCAAAATTTAATAGAGTTGTAGCATAAGGTGTTAAAGAGAAATGTGTCTCAGTTAAGATAGCTAATAGAGACAGAAAAATAATTGATTTGTAGTTTCTGCCCTCAGTATTTTCTCCTGATCCTGTTTCTCCCACTCTCTTTTCTGCTCCCTCCTTCTCTTTCTTCTCATCTCCATTAGTCCAATTGATAGAACTCAAGGATTTGTACTCACTCTGCACACATCTGTGCATGACCTTGAGCTCATGGTTTGAACACAAATTGCCTGTTTTCTAAAGCCAGAATGGGCCTCTGCCTCTTTTGAGATCTCCCAGAATTCTCAGCAGCTCACACATACAGGCTAATGGGATTTAGCTGTGCTTTCCATCTTCTTGTCTCTTGGCATACATGCCCTCTTATATCAAGGAAGATTGAGGTTTTCTATGTGAACAAAAGAATGAAAAAATTTAAATCTGTTCAGTGTTTGGTGGAGTGTATAAAAGCCTCTTCTGACCCCTTCCAGATTTTTTTTAAGTTGGGAGTAAGTTTACAGCCCAAGTCTAAATGTGAGTCAAGAATTCTCATCTGTTAAATAATATTTTAATGGATAACCTCTAGGATCTCTATGCAGATAATACATAATGCACCTGCTGATTCATGCCAGTATGTGAAGACTCAAGAGAAGGTCCAGAGGATAGCAGTAACTAAACCCACTGTATTCCATGACCTGCAGTAAGCTTTACAGTAAACACATGGAATAATAGATAGAATAGCTTAAACTTCCTAAATTCAGTTGTCCATATGGCTAACCAGTCAATGGTATGGAGTTGAACCCCAATACCTGTCTTTCCCTCTTCCAGTGCACAGTCCTAGACTGTATAAGCATAAGGGAAAATGTTTCAGTTTTTTTCTCTTTGGTGCACCTAACAGCTCTCTTTGAAATTGTCCAGCAGGGACAACCGACTCTATCCCTTTCATTTCAGATGAAAAACATTATACGCTGCATAAAAATTTGTATTTTATTTATGTGCAGAGACCATGGACATGTAAAGTTTTATTCTTAAGCATTTTAAGAAGAGCTATATTTCTCTCTCAGTCTCTCCCTCTCTCCAGGCAATTTTTTCTTTGAAATAGGGTCTCATGTATGGTAAGCTGGCCTTGAATGTGCTATGCAATAAAAGATAACCTTGAACTTCTCATCCTCCTGGCCTCTCATTCTAAATGCTGAGATTATTGAAGTACACTGCCATGCATAGTTATCAGGTGGTACTAGGAATTGAACTTAGGGATTAGTGCATGCCAGGCAAGCAATCTACAACCTGACTCACATTCCCAGCCCTGACTTCCAGTTTAACTTCCTTTCTCTCACTGGGAACTTAAAGAAACATTCAGCGGAGCTGACAATTGTGCCACGGCTAAGTGTTACCACAAAAATGCTATTCTCATGGAATAAGATGTTACCGGTGGACAGGAGGAAGATAAAATGAAATTACCCTTCAGATGAGTTTTCTTGGGAGAGTGATAGCATCAAGATCACTAAAAACCTGACAGGCCCAAAAATGAGAGTTAGTAGCTCATTAGCCCAAAGGAAGTATCTTGCTTTTATAGGTTTTCAAGGAGACAGGGATAAGTGCCCCACCAAATGCCCTATTCTACCTGCTAGACATCATCGACATCTGGCTTTAACTCAAGGTTCTCTAATGTCTTGGCAGTAGGGAAAGGACAGGCCTTGCTTACAACTACAGAGGAAAAAGGAAGAGGTACATGGTCATAGCAGATCTCTCATTCTGCCTATGAAGAGAAAGCATAGCAGGAAGTGGCTTGATTTCTGGGAGAGGGGTCAGCTAGAGATTCTGTGATCTACCAGTTACATCTATGGAATACAGCTATGATACCTTTCATGTTTTCTCTCTTATTTTTCACTATTAGGAGGGACATCATCAAGACAGAAAGGCTTTCTTGGATGCATCCGTTCTTTACACTTGAATGGACAGAAAGTAGATCTGGAAGAGAGAGCAAAGGTCACGCCTGGAGTCAGACCTGGCTGTCCAGGTCACTGCAGCAGCTATGGAAGCAACTGCCACAATGGGGGCAAGTGTGTAGAGAAACACAGCGGCTACAACTGTGACTGTACCAACACACCATATGAAGGACCTTTCTGCCAGAAAGGTAAGGTGGGCATGCATGCCATTACTGTCTGTGGTTCTGTAGCATCCAAATATTATGGCCAATGATCCCACTCCCTTAGACTATCCACACCATTTCTACTGCAGGAAATGCTCTCCTACCCACATGCCATGGTTAAAACAATGGTAACTATGTCTTCAGCATCACCACTATGCTAGGTATTTTTTTCTTTTTTATTTTTATTAATTACACTTTATTCACTTTGTATTCTCCCTGTAGCTCCCTCCCTCTCCATTCTCCACCCATGGCCCTCCCCAAGTCCACTGATAGGGGAGGTTCTCCTCTCCTTCCTTCTGATCCTAGTCTATCAGGTTTCATTAGGAGTGGCTGCATTGTGTTCCTTTGTGGCCTGGCAAGGCTGCTCCCCCCTCAGGGGGAGGTGATCAAAGAGCAGGTCAATCAGTTCATGTCAGAGACAGTCCGTATCCCCCTAACTAGGGAACCCATTTGGACACTGAACTGTCATGGGCTACATCTGTGCAGGGGTTCTAGGTTATCTCCATGAATGGTCCTTGGTTGGATTATCAGTCTCAGGAAAGACACCTGTGTCCAGAGTTTTTGGTTC
>REGO01001373.1:66872-80920 GCA_010120015.1 Rhombomys opimus | reverse complement strand
AGCATTTGTTGAATTTAGCTTACACTGAAACAAGTAATTACTGAATATTAGAAATAATAAAAATTAGCTCCTGTAGAACAAGAACATCATTTTGACATGTCTAATCATAAACATCTTTTCATTTTTAATTTATTGTCCTGAAAAGAAAAAGAAATATTGTATATGGACATGTCTCATATGGTTTTTATACACTGTGAATCCCATATGCATTTGACTATATACACAAACATCCAACGAAGGCTTTTATTTTGTTAACTAGAAAATAGTAGCTGAAACTGCAGGTCATATCTACCTACATAAAACACTTGTATCAAGCAGTTGATGATCCAATATCTTTATGGCCAAAAGCTTATGCTTCATATTTTTAGTATAAGAGACACTGACATAACTTGCTTGATAAACACAAAACATTCTTTCTAAACCTTTCCCTATTAATTGCACTATTAGCCCAGGTCTGTGAGACAACAAGCATACACATGTAGCATCAACTAAGTGCCACTACTAAAGACTGTTGACAGGAATGTCATGAGGTAGAAAAGCGTCAAGAGCATAAGTAAGCAAATCCAAGGTTGGCTATGTTCTTGGTGACCCACACTTATCCAGAAATTATCAAGGGAGGATTAGGAACACTGCATGCTTCTCTGGGAAGAAGAAAAACCTATCATAAACCTATAGACACAAGTTTACCACACAGTTTTCCAGGCAGATGTTTGCTCACAGGTCTATAAAAAGTAACATTTCCTTCACACCTGCACATAAACACATGAGATTTAAAGTTGCCACAAGTACAGACTGGATCCTGGCAAAATCAGTTTTTCCACATGTTGACAGATACAATGTCTTTCACAGGATACATTTCATAAGGGCTAATGATATAAACTTAGGTTAAATTATCTTCATTGTTTTCTTTGCTTTTGTGTGTTTGCAGTACGTGTGTATATGTTTATGTGATTGTGTGTGTGTGTTTGCATGAACATGTATGTGGAGGCCACAGTTCAATTACAGATGTCCTGTCAGTTGCTCTTCAAAATTTGACACTCACCAGTTGCTAGACTAGCCAATGAACATCAGGGCTTTTCCTGTCTCTGCTTCCCCAGATCTGGGTTACATTTTTAAAAAATCACTATATATCACAATCATAGTCTGTTTCATCCTCTCCTCCTAGTTACACCCTCCCTTTCTTATCCCCCATTTCCCTTCCTCTCCCCCTCTAAAAATGGGATACCTCCCACCAACCACCCCAGCACATCAAGTTGCATCAAGACTAAGCATATCCTATTCTCCTGTAGCCAGGCAAGGTAGCCCCACCTGTGACAAGTGATCAAAAAGCAGACAACAGACTCCAAATCAGAAACAACCCTCACTCCTCTTACTAGGGAACCCACATGAAAATCAAGCTGCCCATTGGCTACTTATATGTAGTGGGTCTAGGTCCAGTCCATGCATGGTTTTTGGTTGGTGCTTCGGTTTCCACAATTCTCCCCGGGCCCATGTTAGTTGGCTCTGTTGGTCTTGTTGTGGGACTCCTGTCCCCTCTGGGTCTTTCTATTCTTCTCCCTAGTCTTCCACAAGGCTCCCTGCATTCCATTCTATGCTTGGCTGTGCGTCTCACCATCTGTTTCGATCAGCTGCTGGATGGAGCCACTCAGAATACAGCTATGCTTGACTCACACCTATCTTTTAACATAGATGTCAGAGATCCAAACTCACTTCTTCACTTTTTTTTTAATTTTTTTATTTAACTTTTATTAAATACACTTTATTCCTTTTGTATCCCCCCATAAGGCCCTCCCTCCTCCCCTCCCGGTCCTACCCTCCCCCCCTTTCTGCATGTATGCCTCTCCCCAAGTTCACTGATAGGGGAGGTCCTCCACTCCTTCTTTCTGATCTTTTTTTTTTGTTGTTCTTCTCAATGCAGTTTATTCAGGAACCTTGAACAGTCTTCTGACCCTGGGGAAAGCCAGCCCACAGCTTAAAATAGCCTCTGGGTAGCCAACCTCAGCGTGCCTCGTGGGCAATGCAGATAGGTCCACATACACGGAAGCAAGCCAGATCCTCAGCCTTAGCCAAATATGGAGTTGTTTGTGACAGAGAGCACTCACCATCGGGAAGGTGGAAGGCGGAAACCAGCTCCATCTTTAAGGCGCGGTATTACGCAGCTCTCTACAGTTCCCCCTTTTTGTTTTAGACGCGTCAGGCAAGAGTAGAGGTCTGATCTCTGATATTTCTAATATCACTTCTTCACTTTTGTTCATCAAATATTTGAGGAACTGAGCCATCTGCTGATATATATATATATATATATATATAGTGGAGTATTACAGACACTCCACAAGCCCAAAGACTATTTCATTAAATAACATAGAGACTCATATAAAGGGTTGAGTGTTAGCATTAACTTCCTCAGGCATACTTGTAATTACAAACACTGGCTACAAAGAGCTTGAGATATGCTTCAGTCAGCCAAGTGCTTGCCTCACTAGCATGGGAGTCTGAGTGTGGATCCCCAATTCCCACATGCAAAACAATATGCATCGCTAGAGGAGGTGAAATTCTAAGAGTTCTGAGCTCACTGATCAGCCAGTCTAGCAACTCCACTCAAATATAAAGTGGAGAATAATAATATTCTCCAAATAATATTTGGAGAATATATAATATTATTATATAATAATTATAATAATAATAATAATAATCCACTCCTTAGTCTCCAAAATCAGCACAGATCTACATATGAACATGTTGATATACACACAAGAAGGAACTTGATCCTCTTCAAAATTATCAAGAACACATCATCTGATTTTTTAACACCCCTCACCTACTGCTGAGTATAGACAAAGCAATAAGCAGGCATTGTAGCTACCCTGAGTAATAGACTAAATGTTTGAAAGCATGCTCTCTTGTCTTCTCTTTTGCAGAGATTTCAGCTCTTTTTGATTCTGGCACCTCCGTTACATACATGCTTCAAGAACCATATCCGGTAACCAAGAACATAAGCCTCTCATCTTCAGCTATCTACACAGACACAGCTCCATCCAAAGAAACCATTACACTGAGCTTCATGACAGCACAGGCCCCCAGCCTCTTGTTCTTCCTCAATTTCTCTTCTCAGAATTTTCTGGCTATCCTGCTCTCCAAGAATGGTGAGTGATGGTGTCATGAAGCCACAAGGCCAGTCTTTCCGGGAGGGAAAGTTCATGCTCTGCAGTATCCTGCAGAGACTCACAGCTAGGCAGCTTCAGTCTAACCTTCATTTCACTTAAACTTTATGAGCTGTAGTTAGTATTCTGGGCCTGTGTCAATTTGCAACTCAAGTCCAAACACATTGACTTTAATTTGTCTTAATTGTCTAGCAGTAATTCTTTACATTTTGTTCCATGCTGAAATTCATTAAGTGTGATGATCATAAGCAGGTCGGAATTTCAGAAGGATATTTGCCACATGTACACTGTCATCTTTGCTGCCATGCTCATCACTGGGGTTTGGTAAAGTGTAAGTACAGGTCTTCAAGGGAAATATGATGTAAGAGCCATTACCCTATGTCACAGGACTTTACTTTTGAGAGTCTGATTTTCTCTTAGAGGCATTAATTCTTCTTTTTTAATAATGACTGAATATAAAACTGTGACATTTGCCACTCTGAAATGGAAAGACCTGGATTATATTGCTTGGGGAAAGAGTACTACTATTTCACAAATGACATTCTGTTATTTCTTTCCTTTCTTGCAAATATTACAATTAGTTATAAAGCTCATGCATTCTTGCATGAAATTGTCTCCTGACTTCACATACATAGGTAAACTCAGGTGTCTTTTGAAGGCTGCATTTCATTTTTATCTGTGCTTCTTTGCTGGTGACATTCTCAGTAATCATCCTTAGCTACTTCCTGCTGACACTAGGGTGATGATAGGGAGGCCAAAAGACTGAAATGCTGGCCAGGTCCAGGAAAAGTAAAGTGTTTTAATGCTGTCCAGGATTTCTGAGAACATCCATGGCTTGAGGTGAAAGCACACATCTGGTTTGCCAGACTTTGGGGCATCCCCAAAATGTACAGGAGAACCAGAGGTAAAGGGGCACAATCTGGCAAAGCAGTCTTCACCAGCAGTGCCAGTGGCCACAGGAAAACACCCAGGAGACACAGCCTCACCTATTATTAGGATTTTCCTATGCGACGGGAAAGGAAAAGCCAAGAGACCATGTCAGTAAAAAGAAAAAGATTATTCACCGAAGGGAAGGAATCTCGGTGAGAGTTGGTGAGAAGGGCCAACCATAACCTTGAAGGTTGGAGGGTACCGCCATTTCCCAGTGAAATGAAGAGACACTGGTCAGTGAATCAGGCAAAGGGAAACATTTATGCCAACCATGGAAGGGAACTTATCAATCCGCCATTGTTGTATGTATGGACATAGCTCTCAGGTAGCCAAGAAAGAGGAGTCCCAAAAGCAGGGAAAGGTGGGGAAGGAATCCCACTTTTTAAGATAGAGAATAGGTGTGGTACTTTTCTGGAGTGCAACTGACCTGAGAGGTGGATTCCAGTGAATGTTCTTCAGCTTAAAAGAATTCCCTTTTTAATTTTACAAAGGAGATAAAACTTTAGACATGTTAGCATTATCTTTGTACTTTGCAGTGTAATATACATTATGGAAAAATGCAATAGACATACAACTGTTTGTTAACAGCATAAACACTCTTTAAGTTGAGTTCCGGAAAGGCAGAGCCTTTCATGAAGTAGAAGGGCAGAAGCTCACTTGACCTTAACTTTTAGTCTGATTATACATTATGGAAGGGTGGCTTATTTTTTCTATCCAGAAGACTGAGTATATATAAATCTACAACAATGAGAAACAACTTTTAAGTTTATACTTAAAGACAAACCAAAGAAGATTTAAAATCTTGAGCTTGGAACTATGGTAGTGGATTGCATAGTGTAATGTTTTTATAAGACTTAGATTAGTAAATCAGAACTCTAATGATAAATGTCAAAGCTCTGGAATGTCAATAGCACAGTAGCATAGCAACAGAAAGTAATATGAAGCATTTTTATTTATTTAGAATAATTTAAATCATCTCAGACCTTCCTACCTTCATAACTTGTATCTATCAACCTTAAAACATCTTCTTAGTCCCTCAAGCTCATACCTTACAGAAACTGTATATTTTGAGAGTGCAGCTGACCCCTTAGTATCTGCTGTTAAACTGGTCTTCAAACCTATCAGAGACTGGAAAAGGATAAATTACCACAGGAAGCATAATCCAAGAGTCCTACGTTTAGTTAATATGACAGAGGCTTATGCCTTATCCAGTCAGGCTTCCCATTAAGCTCCTGTGGTGACAGTAGGTCTTATGGGCACAAGTTCTAGGGCTACATTGCAGCATCAGTCTTCTGGCTCTGGGGCCTTTCCATGGAAGAGAAATTTAGGAGAATTGCTAACATTATTTTTTCTAGGCAAAATGGGGCTGTCAGCTCTCTGGCTGTCATATCTGTCCACAGTTCAGGCAGGGCCAGCGGGCCAGTTGGGGTGGATCTATCCAATATCACAGTAACCAAGTGGAATCATTGGTCATGCCCAAATTTTCCTGGAGGCCTTGGGGTCACCACTAGAAAATAGGGTCTCTGTCACATTAAGCTTTTTTTTTTATTATTATTAAGCCTCTATAATATGCTAGTCTCCAGATTTTCTGACAGGCTTGAGGACCATCTATTAAGTTTAGCTGAGCCAAACAAACTTTACTTGTATAGTTACACATCCTAGGCTTAACCAAGGATAAAAACAAGAGACTAGGTACAGCTTAATTAATTTTTTAGCATGACTGTAAATAAAAATTTTAATTAATACCAAAGCAAAACTTTCAATAATAGATATATTTCATAGAATGACAAACCTGCTGATCCTATCATATTGTATGAGTTATGAATTTTAGAAACAATAATACAGTGGAACAGTATGAAACAGTTTTAAAATTACACTTGAGCAAAGTTTGGGTATATACCTAGCAGTGGTATAGCTGGGTCTTGAGGAAGCACTATTCCTAATTGTCTGAGAAAGCACCAGATAGATTTCCAAAGTGGTTGTACCAGTTTACATTCCCACCAGCAGTGGAGGAGGGTTCCCCTTTCTCCACAACCTCTGCAGCATGTGTTGTCACTTGAGTTTTTCATCTTGGCCATTCTGATGGGTGTGAGGTGAAATCTCAGGGTCGTTTTGATTTGCATTTCCCTGATGCCTAATGAGGTTGAGCATTTCTTTAAGTGTTTCTCTGCCATTCGATATTCCTCTGTCGAGAATTCTCTGTTTATCTCTGTTCCCCATTTTTTAATTGGATTACTTGGCTTGCTGCTTTTCAGCTTTTTTAGTTCTTTTTATATACTGGATATTAGTCCTCTGTCACATAAAAGGTTAGTGAAGATTCTTTCCCAATCTGTAGGCATGTTTACACAAACTTGAGAGACGTGATGCTTAGAATAAACTTCACAATGCAATATACGGATTGAAACCAGATAGTGGGGTAAAGATATCAGCATTTGAATGAACAAGGGTAAATTGTGTACATTCCACAAGAACATAATACCAAGAGTACATCCTGTGGTTTTTCCTGCAACTGGGTGGGTACGGGGTCATTCTTGGGTCAGTACCTTTAACAAAACAGATTGGTAATTCAAAATGGAGTTTGCTAAGCCCTTAAATTCCGCCCCCCCCTCCCAATACTGACTTTAGAGGCCCAATCATGGGACTAGTACTGGTCTAGGTTGTCACCATTAAGACAATGATATTGGGTTCTCATAATCATGAGCTGAATTGTGCTTAACTTCTGTTTTATATATTGTAATAATTTATTAAGCATGCAGGACCCAAAGGTCAAAAAAGCAAGAAAAGTAGAAGGGGACCTAGCAAGGTAGAGAGAAGAGTAGTTAGCCACAGTGAGGTACTGAACCATGATTGGAACGAACCCTGAGATTGTTCTCATTCTCTTTTTCTTTTTTCTAGGCCTTCTCCTACCTTAGCCTTATAATCTTTGATTATACCAAAATAGTCCATGCAAAAACAGCATTCTTCCCTATGGGCGGCACAGGGTCCTCTTGTTATAGGAATAAGAAGTATAGCCCTCTTCTATTTTGTTATATAAGCTCTGCCAAAGAGGACAGAGAGACTTGTAAGTGGGAGATAACAGTCTCCAGCGTGTCTATGTCTTCATCTATGGAATCTCTAAGCTGGTTATAATATTAATCTTAGAGTACCAAGAAAGAGATTCGAGTCCCAGCTCCTGCAGCCCCCAACCCCAAGATAACAACCAATGTTAGGGTAGAGAGGGGCTCCCTCTTTGTTCTGACATGCAGGTCCATTATGGTAGAGGGGGAGTCCCAGAAGGAGGCAAAGTCTTCTCTAGTATGGTAGGTTAGGTGAGGTACTAGTGGCACCAAGATGCAGAACTGGCCAGGACTATAGCAGTAGACTGTGAGCTCAGGGAGTCAATCGTGTTGAACAAGCCCACCTGGTATTGGCGGGAAGGATCAGGAACTTAGTCTTTTCAAAATCAGTGAGGTCCTGGGTTAGATTACAAAACTCTTTATATTCCTTAGTAACATTACTCATGCACATCCTTGCTCCCTGGCCTGTGATTGACTGGAGTGTGAGTCTGACCATGGAGGACTGTTGCCATCTGCACAGACTATGGTTATCAGAGGAAGTATAGTTACCCGTGGTGGCAACACCATCATAATAGGGAGGTTTTGCATTGTAGCATAACCAACAGGACTGGGTTAAATCAGGCCTGGACCCATTAATGGCTTAATACGTAGGTAGCATGAGATCCTAGAAGAGATCAGAGAGACAGACAGGACCATGCCATGCCATTAAGAACTACTTTTTAGCAAGAAACATATGTAAGAACAAGCTTCTTATAGACATACAGTTTGTACAGCTCGAGTACATCTAGACTATCTGCCAAGGAGGTCATGAATACTAGGTCCAGGGAAAGGGGATCAAAGTTGAGTGATTCACTCTGGAAAAATCACAAAACTTTAGGAAGAGAGTGACTTTTCAGTCAAGTGAGATAAGTCAGCATTCTCTTGGCAGAAAAAAATATTAACAAAAATATTTTCGTTGTCTTTTCCTAATTTCATCATCTGATTTTCACTGCATGTTATAAAATATGAATGTGTGTGAATTATTTTTTTTCTCTTTGCTCTGATAAACTGTACCAATAAAGCAATTTAAGAAGAAGGGATCATAATTTGAGGGAATAGTCCATCACATAAGAGAAAGATGCAGCAAAGAATGGAAGGCAGCCAGGAAGCAGAGAGAGAAAGATGGATTCTGGTGCTAAGCTCAATTCCTTCTTTAAGTCTAGTGCAGGACCCCAGATCATGGTCTAGCATAGCCCACATTTAGAGTAGGTTTTCTAACTTCCCTTAAAGTTGGATAAAGATATGCCCTGAGGCTTATCTCTTTGGTTGTTTTGGATACTGTCAAGTTGACAAACAATGCTAAGCATCACACTATATATGTACCCTACCTGCAAGTATTTTAACTGGTGCTTTTGGTTCCTTACTGGTTGAAATAAACAGGTAAAGTTAGGAGATGCACAAATAAAGCCATCAATCTATGCTGAAATTCATATAAAATTCAAATGGTGCTTGCAGGTCACCTTCCCTTTGTGGTTTTTCTACCGCCTCTGGCATTGAGTTATTTGTGCGCCTTTGCCTCAGCATTTCTCTTTTATCAATTTTTGAACATATAAATTTATAAGGTTCACATTTTGAATTGCTGATTGTACACACCTCAAAAGGAATAATTATAACCTGAGATACTTTGCATTTTGTATATGCTACCTCAAGGGAAACAGAAATAAGAATGGATCATAAGAGTAAGTACTTCCAAAGCACAAAACCTGAGAGTTGCCAGAAAGGATCAAGTTCACAATAGGACATCCTCACTCTCCCTGCTTCCTTTCAAAGAAGCCCTTCAGAGGTCACTGTTACATCTTGTCACCCATCTCTTCACAGCAGTTCATGCTTGAGATGCTCTGGGCAGTAGTTGGGATGTACAGGGCTGGAAAAAGATGACCCAGATGTGTGTATGTACGTATGTATGTGTGTATGTATGTATTTGGCCTCATTCAGCCCTGACTACTTCAGTTTCTTTGATTGCTGTATTGACAGTTTCCAGGCTAGACTTGATTGCATCATTGCATACATGCGTGTGCTTTAAATATGTTTTCCTTTTTCTTCCATAATCCATGTCATAATAATATTCCTGTGACCCACTGTGACCTGTCATCAATGGCTCCTCAAGGGTAAGACATGCCCAGTATCATAGAGTTAATCCACCATGCTAAGTAGGGAGTCTGGGCAGGGGAAAAAAGACATGTAAATAGAATGAGAGGCTGACACTGTTTCTTAATTCTCTTCTTTTTGTTGTAATGAACACTTTAAATTTTTGGTTTGCTCCTAAGAATCTAAATATTATTATGAACTGAATTGTGTCCCTACTTCACAGCCTCAATGGTGAAGCCCTGATTACTCCCACTGCTCTTAAGATTAGACTTGGAATAAGAGAGTAGTAAGGTCATGGAGGTTGAAGCCCTGACCATAAGGAATACACTGGAGGATGTTGTCTTCCTCTGTTCCTGTAGCATGTAAAGACAAAGTGGATAAGTCAGCCTCAACAAGCAAAGATAATGGCCTCTTCAGAAGGAAAAGCTAAACAGCTCTATGTTGTGTCTACAGCTTCTGGAAGCATAAGAAAATAAAATAATAGGTCTTATAGCTAGGTCAAGGGTTACTCAATACATGATAATTTATTTTTACCAGTTAAGTAAAGACAACCAAAATGATGCATATGTATGTTCCTTATAGACAGTAATATACAAAGCATTTCATCACCTTAGTGATAGCAGTAATAATGTGAATTATTAGCTTGATATTGTATTATCAGACCATGCATAGAAAGGCAAATATTTAGGACATTATTAAAGTATAATTAAAGGAAGAAACAGAAACTGCCCAGAGCCTAGAAGGTGAGTGCTTCACAGGCAGGAAATTACTAGAAGTGAAAGATAAAGCTATGAGTATTCTCACATTAGGAGGCTGCCATTGCACTGGGACAGAAGATTTGTCTACAAATACAAACATGAAAGCAAGAATATTTAAGAATGGCTTTTGCTAATGTCTTAAGAGAAGTAGGGAGATCAGAATAGGGAATAAAAAGTCAGAGAAGAGAGCATATGTGAAGGACTATTGAAGTCCTAAGAGGGCAAAATCAAGTGGTGGCAGACTGGGCTGTTGTCTGCTGAGGGTTCTCCTATTGGATTGAGTGTCTTTTCTACTTGTACTTATGTGTTTACATCAAAGAGAGATGAAGGAGAGGGAGAAAGTGATAGAGCAGGAGAGAGACAGAGACAGAGAAAAAGAGAGAGAATGAGGGAAATTTCTAAATCTTCTGTGTCTTTTCTTGGAAGGATGCTAATTCAGTAAGATGAGGGAATATCCCTTATGACATTATTTTGTGACTGGGGAAATTGATCTCCCCTTTTGTGGTTTTATTCTTTTTAATAAAAGTCATCAAGAATGGGCTCAAAAAAGAAGCTGAAAGATAGCTTAAAGTTTAAAACAAAACTCCAAAGCAGGAAAATTTTAACTCTCTGCAGCTTCCCAGAGAACAGAGAACCATGCTTCTGAGCTAGGTGTAGAGATTGGCCTCATGGCAAAAAAGGGAAAACTAAGGAAGCTCAGAATGTCAGAAAAAGTGCAAGGGAGCTCTGGCCAGCAGAGAAGAAAATGGGAGAGTTATAGTGTCAGAAAGAAGGACAGATCCAACAGAAATTCTTGGCAATTATGGAGCTGCACCAAGGGATTCTAGGAAAGAAAGGTACATTATCCCATTAAAGGAAAAATTACACTTTCTATCTCTTTAGCTTGGTTTTATGTGACCAGCCTTCTTGAAGGGTGGTCCTTTGGACAGGTGATTGGCCATTCTAGTTAGATAACGTTTGGGCAGATGCAATGGTATGTTTCTACACAGAGGCAGATTCTATTCTTAGTATAACAATTGACATTAATTATCATCTCCAAATATAGCCACATTGAATATTAAGCTTCAACATACACATTTTATTTATAACACCTAAAATGTATTAGATAAGGATAGATGTATATACAATAGAAAAAGAAATATAGAATTATTGACATTCAGAAAATTCATGAATTAAAGAAAACTGTTTGATTCATGTTAATAATATCATCCTTGCACAGAGCATCTTAGCTCACACAGTATTCTCTGGTTCTCATATGCATTTTGCCTTTAGTAAGAGAAAAAGTCACACAGCTAGCAATTGCAGGAAATCCCCATAGAATCCATGTGAAAATTTTGTAACCAAACACAATGGTTTAGCCTCTTGGGGCAGTAAAAAGAAAAAAAAATAAAAGAGTGAGGTATCAAGGAAAAGCACAATTCTCACCTCAAAAGTGATAAAAGATATTGGTGACTAAGGACACAAAACAGAGAGTGCTCAGACAACACAGATTTCTCTCAATTTTTATGTGGTAACAGTTTGATGAATTTTGATGGTAACAGAAAAAAAAATCACAAATTAACAAACTTCTCCAATACATTGGGGAAATATTAGGATCGTTAAAGCAGACACTATCCGAGGATACTCAGCCATTTGGTTGGTGAGATGTCATGGCCTCTTAAGTTAATATACCCCAAAAGGTTTTATTTGTCAGTCATGAAGAAGTCAGCTCAGAAACAAATATCAGCAAGTGAGAGCTATGAAGGGTGTCAAAGATGGCCCATGACAGAGTGTACATATGATAGACATGCATACTCAGTATAGCTACAGGTTCTAGGTCAGAATCCCATGTTCAAACAACTGGCATAAATGAACACCATTGGGCAGAGCATTTAGTGTTAGATGAGTAAAACTTGCCTGCATAAGGTCCTTCTATGGAGAGTAGGAATCACTTGGCAACTTTGGACATCTCCTTACAATTTCTCCAGTGAGTCTTAGCTAAAAGACCTTTAGTCATTTAAACAGCAACAACTTTCCCAAATCTGCAGGCGTCAACATAATAACAATGTCACAGGCCTGCATTGGAGAACTCTGGGAAGAGGGTGTGCTTCTTTCCTAGAGTGTGAATGAACAAAGGCTTCTGAATAAACTTGGGCACCAGTGGAGGCTTAACTGAGTGTTACTGTTTTTCAGAGTATTCTTTCTGAAGTTCCATTTAGCCACTTTTGGCACATGTTCAGAGGTGGAGATTAGGACTTTGTTGATCAGTTGCTCTGTGGCTATATTTTCTAAAAGCCTCTGGTTCTTCTCACTTTGTACTTTGCTAGTTTAAACAACTCTCAAGAAATGTTTTCTGGGCAGAGAGATCTTTTCTGAGACTGATTCTCCAACCAAGGACCATGCATGGAGATAACCTAGAACCCCTGCTTAGACACAGTCCATGGCAGCTCAGTCTCCAAGTGGGTTCCCTAGTAAGGTGAACAGGGGCTGTCTCTGACATGAACTCAGTGGCTGGCTCTCAAAGGAGGAGTAGCCTTGCTAGGCCACATAGGAGGACATTGTTGCCAGTCCTGAAGAGACCTGATAAGTTAAGGTCAGATGGAAGGGAGGAGGACCTCCCTTATCAGAGGACTTAGAGAAGGGCAGGAGGAGATGAGGGAGGGAGGAGGGGATTGGAAGGAAATGAAGGAGGGGGCTACAGGTGGGATACAAAGTAAATAAACTGTAATTAATATAAAAAATAAAAACTTAATTTAAAAATGTTCTTAGAACTGAGCAATTGCTTGGTTCTTTTTCAAGCAAGGTTGCTTTCTTACCACTCTGGTGTGCCTCTAATTATTTTCTTCCCTTGTGAAGCTTAGAGGTTTGAAAACAGGGTA
This sequence comes from Rhombomys opimus, assembly GCA_010120015.1. NCBI lineage: Eukaryota > Metazoa > Chordata > Mammalia > Rodentia > Muridae > Rhombomys > Rhombomys opimus. Next base: position 68,030 of record REGO01001373.1, on the reverse strand, counting down.
GGGATTGGAGGGTCAGGTGCTTGAGGTACCCTCTTTTTTTTTCATCTGTAGATTTGGGATAATCATGTTGGTCTAAGTTCACCCAGCAGGTTTCAAGGATTAATGAGAACCTGCTTTTAGTGTTCAGGGAACTCAGGTGAAAGAAAGATGTGGGATAAATCCAAAATAGGGTCATTACAGAATGCACCAAAGGGCTGGATGCATACCGAGCCACCTGGATCTTTTTTTTTTTTTTTTTTTTTTTATGTTGGGGTGGAGAGATTAGGGAATTGTATATTTAACTTTTGGACTAAACCTCTAATTATAGGCTTAAGGATGAAGGAAATATTTATCATCTATGCAAAGAAAGGCTTTCTCAGATAAAAAGCATGCTGTTATTCTCCTTGCAGCTCTTGACCTTCCATCTTGAGATGGAAAAGAAGGTGCTAACTCAGGCCTTTCCTGTGCACTTTATTTTCTTTCTTTTTCCTTTCTTTTTTTCCTTCCAGCAAGTGTACATTGAAGTGTTATTAGTTTCTTTGGCTCTTCAATGCTTTAGCATGTAAATGTGCGTGTTCTGTCCTCTTCCTTCTGTGTATATGGTGTGTTTATCTCCTTTGACAGCCTCCCCTCTTCTCCTCCCCCCATGCCCAGGTTTGTTTGAGTACTCATGGAGTTGCTTTGTGTAGAACAGTGTGTTTGTTGCTTGAACCCAAATCTATCCCTAGTGATAGTGATCTTGCTGGTATAGGTTTAGGATGAGTGTTTTGAGGCCCAATACTCAAGAATGTAATAAAAATCACAAAGAGATTGCCAAATATTGGATGATAATAGCCAGAAATAAAGCAGTGGTAAAGATTAGAAATAAATAAATTGTCAAAGTTGACATGAGGGCCACACAAGTGAAGATACAGAAGCACCCCAGGTAAATTTCTGGAGTCTCTTTTCGTCTGGAGTTTGAAGAGAATAGGGTAATTTGTAGGAAGCATAAACTGAGGGTTTCTATTTTGATAGATATGTTAAATAATAGTATATTTTTTTCTTCTCTGATTATACCTTCCCAAAATGCATCTGAGTTTATAACATGCTTATTTGGTTATATAAGGATAAGATGGCAAATACAGGGTTCTCCATAAAGTTTACTTTACCACACAGTTATGCCTTACTACACATAAACAC
>REGO01001373.1:0-24376 GCA_010120015.1 Rhombomys opimus | reverse complement strand
AGATTAGCCGAGAGGGGCCAGAACTTTCCATTCAGGTACTTCACTTCTCAACTTTCCACTCAGCCTACATGCCAAGGCTTCTCCACTAAACATGTCTGAGATTCTGACTCAAGCCTCATACTAAAGTACAGAGTTTCCCCGGACTCCAGTCCAGCCCTTAGCTATGCTTCTTTTTTCTTCCCCCCATTGGCATATCCATCACCTGGAATAGAGCTAGAAATGAAAACTGTTGAGTATTTCGTCAGAAACTACTAGATAAAAGGAAACACTGGAAATTCTAGTTTTGCTCAAGTTTAATCGGCTCTTAATCAGATTAAGTGAAGAAGGGATATGTGCAAAGAGGAAAGTACTGAAGACTGTGAAAAGGATTGCAGGTAAAATGGGCAGGTGCAGGTGGGTTCAGAGTTGTGCACAGGTGACAGAGAAGCCCTTGGGAAGACACAGTTCTCCCCCGTACAACACTGTTTAGTTCCTAGTTCAAACTGGTTCTTGATAACAAGGAAGAGCTGGCTGGGTAGAAAAAAAAGAGAGAGAGAAGGTTTTTGAAGGGTTCATGTGTGCACAGATAGAGCTGTCTGAGAAAACATTGTGGTAGGCTTCTGTGACTCTATATGAAGAGCCAACAGCAGAACAGGGCAGATCTTAGTAAAGTCCAGCCAAACTACAGATTACCTCTCTTTGATCATAACATAACATAAAACAAAAATGTAAATCAGCATGGCAATCACAATTTTGCTTAGGGAAGTTTAATCCATTCATTGTGTCCTCTCCAAATTTGTCACTTCAAATGCCCTCCTCCTCCTTTGCCAGCAGATGCAATGGCATCTTCTCTCTCAGAGGTTGACTCTTCTCTCTTCCTCTGTGAACTATGTGTCTTTTAAAAGAGGCATCACACACTCGTGTTAGCCTATCTCTTCCTACCTGAACCTGAGAGCTTGTATGCTCTCTCTCTTCCGTGGCTAAACTAAATGGCCCAGAGTTCTAAGAGATGCCCTAATGCTTATGAGTCTGACCACATGTCCTTCTCATAAGCACAGCTCCAATATCCTTCTGTATTCTAGTCTCTTTAACACCTTTCCATCTCCACTAGATATTACGTACACCAAAACAAGCAAGGAAACAAGCCAACAAAATGTTTGTTTAAAGGGAACAAATCTACTTCTCATCAGTTTTTCACATGGCTAGACTTTATCCTTTTACAATGTCTTGGAAAAGTAGATATATACCAATTTCCAAAGTGCATCTTCCATATTAGCTACTTTATTGTTTAATGTGACAAAATACATAAGAAAGAACTTAGGTGAATTCTGGCTTGGAAATTGCAGTACATTATTGCCACAGGAGCATATAGCAGCTGGTCACATTCCATTCCCAGTCATGGAGCAGAGATAGATGAATGCTGGTATTCAGCTCACTTTCTACTTTTTATTTATTTCAGAATTCCAGTTTTTGGAATGGTGCTGTATACATTTAAGGTGGGTCTTTCCACCTCAATTAATCCAATCTATAAACTCCCCTACATGATTTTGTTTGTTTCCATGGTGATTCTAAATTCTGTGCAGTTGACAATCAAAATTAACTATTATGCCATTTTTTCCCCTTAGTCCCACGATTTTACATAAAAATTTAACTACTCATGATATAAATAAGACTACTTTTACAGAACCCAAAGGTAAAGTGTTGTGAGGAATAATTTTGGGGAGGCATGAGCAAATGTCTACTCACTCCATATTAGAATTAAATAGCAAACCAACCTAAGAATACCACTAAATCCAAATTATTGAACGAATGAGCTTTATTAAGATTGCTAACATGAGTATAGAGGAGAAGTTACAGGAGTAGAAATGACTTAAAGACAGCAATGTCAACAAAACCCACTCCAGCAGGGATTGCAAGTTACTAAAGCTGGAAACCTGCCATGCACTGTACAACTTAAAGGCAGATCAGTTGGTAGGAATGTGCTTATTTAGGCAACAAATTGTGCAGGGCCTTGTCCTAGTGTATCTGTCCAGTTTCCAGGACTTCCGAAGCCTTTGAAATATTTACTTACCAAGCTTAATGAGCTTTCCCTGCAGGACTCAATGTCTCACTTCCCCATGTCTCAGTGCGCATACTTACTGACCCAGGACAAGATTACCTGAAATGACCCATCAAGGTATAAAACCAGGCCTAGGTAGGAGGGGGTCCAGAAAGACTGAGGCTGTGATACTTTTATTGAACACAATCAGACTTTTATACCATTATCAGCAACAGAATATACTTTGCAATTTCCAAAATCAATACAGTTGTATTTGCCAGGATCCAATGATGTTTGCAAGCTGTGCAGGTACACAAATTTAAAGACTAACACCAACTGTTGTGTTGAGCTTCCAAGCTACCTTGACGTCTAAGGGAATATACAGAGAAACACTTCACTATCTGAGAAAGTGCCTCAGTTTCTCAGGAACTGAAATGTACATATGCCCAAGGAACCACAGTTTCTAACCCCCAAACACTATGATACATGTCCCTTATAGCAGCTAGGCCAGGCCCACTCTCTGGTTCACTGGACCCAAACATTCCTACAGCAGAGGAAGTTGTAACACATCATGGGCATAAACCTTGGCTCACTTGTTATATCGCTGTCGAGACTGATCTTACCCTTTGGGACTTGACTTACAATTTACTTGATTACTGCCATTCTTCCCTGAGGTTTCTTCTGCCTCATTAGTTGACCACAACTGTCTCTTTGTTGGTCTTCTGTCATTTCTCCTACCCAGTGGTATGCACAGGACTCTATTAGACTCCTACTGCTTTGCAGCTATAGTCATGTATTTGCCTATCTTATGCAATTTTATACTTTTGAGTATCATGCTTTTGCTAATATGTTAACATCTATCTTTATCCAGACCTCTCCTGTGTCCTGCAATCTGTTACCTTGACTTTTCCCTTACACTGTCTATTATCCTTAATTCATTTTATTGTTTTCTCTTAGTAAATCATGCTATCTGACATAGAATATAATTTATTTATTTTATATCCTGTAACTTTCTGCTAGAATGTAAGGTTTGAGAAAAACAGGAACTTGTTTTGAAATTGCAAATCTCCCTCTTTACCAAACAGTCCCAAGAATCAGGTCTTTAGTGAATATTTGTGAACTAAGTTGGTAGATTCCACATGGTTGCAGATGCTATGTGATAAAGATTGATGAGACCTCCTGGGGAAGAGGAGGTGTTCTAGTTTTGTTTCTGTTGCTGTGATAAATATCCAGACAAAAGTCAACTTAGGTCAGAAGAGGTTTATTTTAGCTCACAATTTCTGGTTACAGTCTACAAAAAGAGTGACATCAAAGTGGCAGGAACTTAAAACAACTAGTCACATCAACGTTCAAGAACAGAGAGAAATGAATGTGTATATATACTCATTTATTTGCTTGTTCCTAGCTTGGTTCCTCTACTCTCACATACTTTAGGACTGTCTGCCTAGACAATGGTGCTGCCAACAGTGGGAAGGGTCTTCCCACATCAATTAACTTAAGATAATTCCTTAAAGACACGTCCAACAGGTCAAATCAATGGAGCAGTCTCTCATTGAGATGTCCTTCCAGGCGATTATATGTTGTATCAAGTTCATTATTAAACCAAGACAAGAGGTATGACTTTAGAGTTTAAGCTTGGGAGTATCCTGCCTGTAGCATCACTATTTGATCTTCCTGTGATCACTGCATAGAAAAATATATTTAGAAGTGAGATATAAGGCAAACATCAGACAGAAAGCTTCACTTGAAACCTGCCACTTGGGTAGCCATGGAGAGAATTTCAGGAAAGCACACTGGGGAAGGATTTGATGTGGCCCATGGAAGAAGGTAAGAACTCTATTAGCTATTCCAATTAGATGGAAGTTCCAAAGTAGTTGTCAGATACATAACACAAATAATTCTCATGCATCAGAAATTAACCTCTCACCTATTACATTATTCCTGAAATGAGTAAGGTGGACACCTTTGAACATGTTTGGGTTAGTGTGGGGAGTACAGCTACTTAGGTACGGTGAATGATAGGATTTGTAACTACAACTTCCTGCTTGTGTAATGTGTGTGGGTTCCATGTGGGGGCCAGAGGAAAAGCACAGGTCTTGCTTCTGAGGAGATGCTCTCCTCACTTATTTATGTGTTTATTTATTTATTTTGACATAAGCACTCTCATAGGTCACAAAGGAGTTTATGTCAGCTCTCTATTGAGCTCAAAGGATCTCTCTGCCTCTTCCTCCCAAGTACTGGGATTCCAAATGCATGCTACCACACCTGACATTTTACATGAGTGTTGGGACTGCCCTCAGGTCCTTGTACTTGAGTGGCCAACACTTCAATGACTGAACAAGTGCCCCAACACCTTGTTTGTTTATAATTTGAATGAAGCCCTTATAGGAAAAGGGGGCATGTCCTCTTGCTCACTTTACAGACAACATTTTTAATACCTTCACATTTTCTGTCCTCTTCAGGTTTAAAAAGACAAGTAGAACACAGAATAATATAATGTTTCCTTTCTTTGTCTATATAACTTTCACCAATCAATTTATAGTTGATAATAAGCAACCACTTGCTATTTGCAAAGTGCTGAAGAAAAAGTAGATAAGACTAGAGCAGATACTTTATGATTTTATCCTCAGGTTGGTTTGTTGAGCCAGGAAGATAGCATGCTGTCTTTCTGACCATCCTACCTCCATCCCAAGCCAATATATATTTCTTTCTCTTTAACTAGAAGAAGTTGTGCAATGTAAGCAAACAAACAAACACAACAACAGCAAAACAAAGGTCCCTGCTTTATCCTTAGTCTCAGGTCAACCTGTAAGAAGCATTTCAGGAAAGAAAGGACATGTGGTTATCACTGCACTCAGCCATCAAGTAAGATCCCTGACACCCCTGGACCTTTCCAACTCTGTTTATTTGGCTGCTAAAATTGCCTTTTCAAGGACTAGTAGACAAACCTGGCTACATGGAGATACAGAGAAGGATCCCAAGTCCAGAGACACCATGGCCATGGACGACTGTTTATGTATTAATGTCTGACTTGGCTTAGCGATTCACCTTGGTGGACTTTTCTTTCTTTGTTGATTTATTTCATAGCAGTGTAAGGAGAAAACATTCAGAAGTAAGTGTGTGCATCCTTTTTCATACATTATATAGGAAATATTATAGTCTAATTAAAAAATAGTGAAACAATTAAGTCATACACTATGGATAATTGTCCTAAAGTATTAGGATAAACTACAAGGTCAGGAGCTTCCTGAAGAGAGTTACTTAGTGAACGTATGTAGAACACTATGGAAGGAGGAACTAGCTGGAAAGATAACATATTAGTCCTAATCCCTTCTATTTTCTCCAAACAGAGAAAACTCACTCAACCCACTGTATGACAATCTTCCTGTTTAGCCTTTGTATTATCAAATGATGAGGGTAGTATCATTTGCATTTTCATATTGGAAAAGGAGGGCAGAGGGCATGGCTCAGTGGATGAAGCATTTGCCTTACCATCATGAGGATGTGAGTTCCGATCACAGAAGCCTTATAATTATCTAGGAGAGGTGACAAGCATACACTGTCATCCCTGTGAGGGTGAGAGAGGAGGTAGAGACAAGCTGTTCCCTGGGAGACTGCTGGCCTAGTAGCCTAGTCTATTTGGTGATATTCTGGGCCAAAGAGAGACCTAGTCTCAGACAAAAAGTAGAAGGTGCCTGAGAAATGGTATCTGGAATTGTCTGCTGACTTATAAATAGTGTACATGAATGTGCACTCTTCCCCTAAATAATAGAGATTGGAAAAACCTACTGTATCTGACTAGACTGAGAAAAATTGAGATAGATTGGTGGGCAGCACAGGAAGGAGAATCAGGGAGCAAACAGAATCAGCAGTGCCTGAAGCCAGGAGAGATTGCTAAAGGAGCTCCCTAGAACTCAAAGCCTCCCATTGTGAGGTGATCAGCCAGCCCTGTCTGGAGCAGCAGTATGTGTAACCACACTGTGTCAGACTACATTTCACTACTAGGAAGTCCTATAGTCCACACCTGAGAACAGGCCCGGGATATGGAGGAAAAGGAAAAGGTGTTGGCTGTTAGAACAAGAGGGGAGGAAGAAGTGAAAATGGACAGCACTGCTGGGTCTCATTCAACATACCAAATGGGCTTCTCTGTTTACTTGTTTTCGGAGAAGGATCTGGTGAGAAATTCTCAGCAGGAAGATAAATACCAGAAAATAGCTCTGCAGGGCTTCAAAGGGAATGGAAACCTGTGAAAGACCTTAGTTTTCAAGGACAAAAGAAAGGTTCTATATGTGCACTGTGGGACAACTGGTGGGGCATGTAGAATCTCTCCTGAGAGAGAATTTCCAGAGAAGAGCCTGCCCAGTGAGGGATTGTTAGCTATTTACAAGTGGGGGTGCTGTACACCTTCTGAAAACCTGGGGTGATGGCTTTGTTTCCTTTTCCTACAGATAGATCAGCAACTCGTCAGCTATAAATTCTCCCCAGGAGCCGAGTTCCGGACTGCGAGGTCACTCATCCTAGGCAAAGTCACAGGTTTGTTTTTCTGTTTTATACTTCTCAGTGGCCTTTGTTAAGATTAATGGATTTGTAGTCTCTGTTGGTGTGTTCAGTGATTCACATATGAGGACCTTGACCCCAACCTGTCTTGATGCAGGTTTTGAAACAGGATGTACAAAAACAGGCATTTAGCAATGGTGCAGAATGCTATTTATGTTGACTTTATTAATTGGTTAGTTCTTGGCTAATGGTTTGTTATCTATGGTAATTATTTTGTTGATTAATTGTTAGCAATCCAGGGAGAAAGAGAAAGTAATCAAACAATTAAGTAAAATACATCTTAATTTAAAATTCACAATTATTAATTTTCTTAGGTAGTCAACTTTTTACTTGAATTTCCTTAATTTTAAAGTAAAGGGATGAAGCAGGAAGCTGAGCATCAGAATAATGATGGAAACTCATATTACAAGAAAGGAGTCTCTTGTTTACATGCAAGTTTTGTGAATTTTCACTATCTGTTTGACAATATGTGTTGCCACTATAACAGTGAACTTTTTATACTTTCCTAAAGAATTTAATATTTTAAGGGATCTTTAACAATGCCTTTTAGAGCTGAAATATATATTTGTTTACAACTAATGTAGAAAACAGGCCTTTGTTTTATGTCTTACCTTTTCTCAGGAATTTCTTTTAACTTTTTTTTTTTCTTTTGAAAGCCTCATGTATGATTTGTGTAGAAAACAGGGTAGAATTTTAGTTTAAGCATTCTTCATGGGTACAATATATATTGTCTGTGCACATTCACATGTATGATTGTGGGCAAGCATGTGGCATGAGATGCTTTTGGAGATCAGCTCTTTTGGGTATTGGTTGTTTTAGCTTGTTTGAGACAGGATCTCTTGTTCTGTGCTTCGTACATGAGTGTAGATGATTCTGGCTTATGTGGTTCCAGGATTCTGTCTACTCCTCTCAGCATGCCTTAGGAGAACTGGGGTTACAGATATCTAGACTACTAAATCTGGATTTACATGGGCTCTGGGGCTTCCCTCTCAGATCTTCAGGTCGCCTTCTCCCTAGCTCCGGTGTTTTATTATCTATACACTCTGGGTATAGGTGTTTTACAAATTAGCAAATGCATGTCTTTTTCAGATTTTGAAATTATTTGTAATTTTTAACTTCCGCCCCTTTATTTCCTATGGATTCAGCTGCTTTTGTGGTTTGTCATGTTCTCTGTGGTTCTGCTGGTCATAGTACATCTTAGAAAACCTTGACAACTTTGGGTATTTTAAGTAGGAATGGACTTAACACAGGAAATCACTGTGTTGTGAATTTTTTGCAGCCTTTAACTCTAAATCTTGATATTGTTATACCCAGTTCGCGAGCCCCCAAAAGATCTCCAGGAATCGACTCCATTGCAAAACACGAGGGTCTTTTTATTGTTAAATTACAAGCTGCAGCTGGGGCCTACACAGCCCCACCGCCGAAGTGGTGGGAGCTGAGTGCGCCACCGCAGGTTAGTTGGGTGATTTAAAGATTCTGGTCCATCCCAGCATGCCCAAGGCAGGGGCGATTCCTGCCTGGCAAGCATCTATTGGTCAAGGTGCTACATTTTGAATCTATTGGCTATAGGAAGGTTCCCAGACTATTGATCATGACCAGGTGTTCCTCCCTAGGTGGAGGGTCCAGTTTCCTAGCAACTGTATCTCTAGTGGGTGGGGAAAGAACGCAGGAAGGTAGCTCTCTCCTCAGGGAATTTACTACTATACCGCACCTACTCTACCGTCTTAACAATCGCTGCTATTTTGTCTTTGGTCTCTCAATATGACCTTTTGGAATGACTTCTCAGAAAATCTGAGGGTCTTTGGGTGGCATTTTGGGTGCTTTTGTTTACCTACTAAAACCCAATAAGAGTCTAGAAGCTACTCGGACCCATGTATAGAATATAATTTTGCAAGACAGGAGACAGCCTCTGAAAAAAATGACTGGAGAGAATGTGTTGTGTTAACAGTGTAACAGCTTATATAGGATAAGAAATGATCCACAACTTCTCCAGTTTCCTAAATTTATAAAGACTATAGCATTTCCAGAAGATAATGTCAATGCAACGTAAGTCTAGAAAATGTCAATTTCAGTTTCCCCAATGACACAGACAAATGAGTCAATCAATACAAATGACTTCCAGATGGGGTTATTTCTTACCTTTCCCCACTGCCTAATAATAATACAGGCAACAATAAAAATGCTGTTTCTGCAGCCGTTTTTTCTGACTAACTAATGTGGCTCTGATGAGTTTTTACTTCCTGTTCTCTGTATCTTAAACATTTCTGCTTTGTGCAAAATGTGATTTTCTCCTTTTGGGGCCAAACCTTTTTGACACATTTTTTTTTTCTGGCTTAAAGTCCTGAATTATAAACTTTTATCCAAAGCAAGAAATTTATCTCATCTCGAGCCTTGGAAGACCATTTTGCTAGACAGCTATGGAAAGGAGGGAAGGGAAGGTGAAAAGGAGAGAGAGAAGAGCAGGCACAAGTACATTCTGAGTAGCATGACCCCTGTTTCCTGACTGCTACCAATGCATACCTCTCCCAGCTCTGCCTCCATAACGTCATGATGGGAGTTTGAAACTGTCTGTATGAGAAGAGATGCATTGACAAAATCACAAATGTGCTTGCCAGTCACCACCATCCTTCTTTAAGAGCAGATATGAAATGCAGACATGCCAGTGAGCACACGCCTTCCTTCTTGTCTCCTGGCTTCAGCTGTTGCTCTTGAAATCTCTTGTCACCTGGTTCAGCTTTTAAACGTTCTAACAGCACGCACAGCTGTTTTGATTATATGTTCTTAAGCATAAGAACCTTTATGCCTGTGTCTGGGTGTGTTTTGATGTTGTGAAATTTTATGTGTCTGCTTGTAGATTACTTTTTAAAGTTTGCTGCTTCATATTTTTATATTTCCCAAGTATATTAATTAGTTCATATGTATCTTTGCATCCAGTCACATTCAGTATTCATCTTTATTCATTAATTCCCATATTCTCAACATATCAACTATTGATTCTTTCACATTCTATGTACTCAACTCTGAGATTTGAATTAGATTAATTTTGGACTTTCTACTTTCACCTCACAAATATCACCCTCTTAAAAACTTTGACTGCTATCAAAACAGTATGATTTCTAGGCATATAAAGCACTTTTATTTTTACTCATAATTTTGTGTGTGTATGTGTGTGTGTGTGTGTAAGAAAGACAGAGAGAGAGAGAGAGAGAGAGAGAGAGAGAGAGAGAGAAACATGGGTGCATGACATTAAGCACTTGGTTCAGGAAAGCATACTCTATCCAGGCTTATTAGTCTTATAAAGCAAGTACTTTACCACAGAACCATCTTGCTGGCCAGTTTTTTTTTACTTTTAATATGTGATGTTTTTTTTACTCCCTTCAGTTATGCTTAACTACAATTAACATAATATGTAAATCACATTAAAGATTATTTTTTTTCTTTTTATTTCTAAAATTCTATTGTTTGGCCACCAAAACTCTAAATTAAGAAAACCTTTGGTCCTTGGTTTCCATCTGTTTGTAAAGCATATTGATAATCATTATTGAACAATCTGCCTTTGCCACTTCCACTCTTTGACTCTTTGGGGTTCCAGTTCTGCTACTAGCTGTTTTCTAAGGTTTTCCTCTGGCAGCTTCTTTATTCTGTGTGTGCTGTTTCTGAGTGTATAGGGATGTGTGCATGTGTGCACATGCATGTGAGGATACACACATGCACACACATGTACATACATATTTAGTTGGACCTGACTTCTGAGAACCTGGAGAGTTGAAAATGGAGCACTTCCTTCTTGATAAAATTTTCATTTTTTTCTACCAGGTGTTACATGCATACTGATTAGGATAATTTCAGTCTCTCGTTTTTGTTTTTGTTTTTGTTTTTGTTTTCTTTTGTTTTCTTTTCTGAGCAGAACAAGAATATAAATTTGATTTCTGAAGCTCAATGGCATTAAAGCCTTTGACAGACCTTCTTATAAGAAATGCTGTCAATGTTAGTACTGTGCTATGTGATTTTTATTTTCTGTATTCCTTCCTGATTTCATAGTTTGCTCACACTCACCCTCTTTGCTCCCTCCCACACACTCTTCTTGCTTAATCCCCTCTTCTTCCCAAGTTCCTTCTGACTCCACATCTTTTTCCTATACTGTTTACATTCATGTTTACATTCATCTTTTTTCTCTACTCTGGGGCACATCATTGGTGATCATGACTTATTGCTTACTCCCCACTGTGTCAGGAGATTTTCCTTCTGCTGTGGTTTCCCATAAGTTTGCCCTGAGATTTCAGTCCATCTTCCTTTTGCAAGGTTTCCAGACTTGACAGTCTCAGTCTCCTTTAAAATAGGCCAGTTGTTCCTCACCCTTCTCCATCCCCACCACAAACCTTAATACTGCCTAGGTCTAACTCCTTTCTATGAAAAATTTGCACATATATTCTAAAATAGTATAGATTTTGTTTCTTGAAGTTCAATACAATATTAAATGTTTGTTCTTTTAATAAGGGAAAAATGTATTTTAGTGTGTCTAGTCTGTTGGTAGTACTGTTCTATTAATATTGGTGCATGTTCTCAAAGTATTTTGAGTCACTGAATCCTTATTTTCACTGATAGTGTAGAAATATGAGGGGAAAGTTTATTAAAACTTTTTTTTACCATGAATCTCAGATTAGTGTGTGTGTGTATGTGTGTGTGCACGCACACACACATATGTGTGAGTATGTGTGTGTACATGCAGAAATCAGAGGATGAGTAATGTTCTTGAGGCTTAGTCCACCTTCTTTGTTGAGTGATGTACAAAGTTTGCTAAGCTGGCTGACCAGCAAGTCCTAGGAATCTGCCTGTCTTCATCTCTCTAGTGCTGGGGTCATAGATACATTTCTCTAAGCCAGCGGTTCTCAAACTGTGTATCAAGATCCTCATAGAGGTCACATCAGATATTAACATTATGATTCATAACATCAGCAAAATTACAATTATGAATTAGCAAAAAAATAATTTTATGGATGGAATTATCACAACATGAGAAACTGATTTAAAGGTCACAGTACTAGAAAGGTTGAGAACAATTTCCCTAGGCCTAGCTTTTATTTCTGTTCAGTTATCAAATACAGGCCCTCATACTTGCAAGTTGATGACTTTACTGACTAAGCTATCTGTCCAGCTGAAATTCAGATAAACTATGAATGTGCTATGAGGACATTCTCTTCTAAAGTCCTTTGATGAACTTTGCTATTGGACAAGATGCTAATAGGAACTTTCGCCATTTTGAGCCTAACAAAGACATAAATACAATGAAGAGTGAATCAATATGCCTATGAGTATTTGAGGGTCATCTTGTCCTCTGCTTATGATGTTTTTTTATATTAGGTGTCAGGTAGGAGTGGATTGGGTTATTGTTGAGTACAGGATTCAATAAATTTTCCTACTGTTTTAAGAATAAAGAACATCTTCCTGAAGCCAGATGACCTTCCTGCACACCCAAGATACTGTTAGGATAGTTATTTGGGGTCACCATTAAACTCAAGTTTGTAGCCTGTGACTGATCTCTGGCAGAAAATGAGGGGAGCTATATACATACTGCTTTCAGGACTGCAGAGACACAATTAATTTAAGGGCCATTATAGAGAACAGAGGAAGGTGAGGCAGATGGTTCGATAAGATCTCTATCCACCAAGTTTCATGACCTGTGTTTAATTTCCCAGAACCCACAAGAATTGACTTTGGCAATTTTTTTTCCTGATTTCCATACATTTGCCATGACAAATATGTTCTTCCTCCCCAAATAAATAAATGTAATCTTAAAACAAAAACAAAATAAAAGACAATAAAGGTATTAAAGCCAAGCTTCAGACAAGCACAGACATGGAGACAACAAGAAGGGTTTAGGAAGAATGTGAGTCACATGGTACAGAGAGAGCAAGGGTTGAGCAGAAATCATGATCAAATGGTACTCACTCCACAATTTTAGAAAGATTAGTCTGAGGGACATTTTCTACTGTAAAATAAAGATCTGCAAGCATTTCTCATAGTTGATTCTAAGGGAAAATTGTGTAAAATTTATCTCAGTTTTCTTCAAAAGCATTCCATTTCAAAGCCAAACGAAATTTGTTCATTTTCTTTCTGTGAGAAGAAGGAGCAATTCACTGTTCTAAAGTCTGGTGATTTACCACATGCTCTCTTCCAGCTCTGGTGCGTCAGGCACCATGACAAATAGAATGAATTATTTTCTGAGGGCTCCTAAGATGGAGATAGTTGACCATAAAAAGAGCCAATGACATTGTCTACGTTAACACTGAGGTGAGGCTGGAGAAATGGCTTGATGGGCAAAGTTCCTGGCACCAAGCCTGTTAATGAGTTTGATCTCTGTTACCCACATGGTGGGAGGAGAAAAGTAACTTTCTCACATTATGCTATAGCTTACATATCTGTTCTGTAGCATGCAGGTACACATATCGCACAATAAATCTGAAGTGTGTTGACACATCATGAATGAAGATGCTTTTTATGACAGGTCATAAGATATAGCTAAGTTTTATTTTCATTTGCTTACTGTCATTTTGCTTATATCCAAGTATTTACTTGGTTATAGCAAATATTATATTACTGACATTAAGAGAAAAGTCAAAATAGGGACTGATGAGGTGACTCAGCAAGTAAAATGATTGCCTTGCATTGGAGCCCCAGATCCTATGTAAAAAACAAACAAACAAACAATCAAACAAACAAACAAACAAACAAAAAACAGATATAGTGGCATGCACTTCAAATCCCAGTTCCAGGGAAGCAGAGTGGATTCTAATCCCTGTTCTGTGGAAGCAGAGTGGATACCTATAGCTGTCTGACTAGCTAGCATAGCCTACTTGGTGAGCTCCAGGGCAATAATAAAACTCTGAAAGAAAAGAAATTAAAATAAGAAAGAAGTGTATACAGTGCCTGAGTGATGACAGCTAGGGTTGTTCCCTGGTACACAGACACACACACACAGACACATTTATATATTCATACATACAATCATGTACCCATACATATACATACATACACACCAAAAAGAGAAAGATAAAGTAACATTTTACAAAGTGAGAGAAACATGTTTAGAAAAGTCAGCCATTTTAGCAAAGCCATCTCCTCCTGGAGATGCCTCAGAAGGTACCACTGGGTAGTCATCAGGATCAGCTTTCCTGGCTGTTTCAATGCCTTTGTTTTACTTCATCTTCCCATAAGGACCATTGTATCTCAGAGTTCAAAAATCTTTAACTTTTTAAAGACAAAGTAAACACAAATAACTGCAACAGCACTAGTGTTGATGGAGACTTTTCTGGATGGAGATTGAACCCTGGGCATCTACTTCACAGGCAAGTGCTGGATTTCTGAGCCCACCTCTAGATCAACTCTGCCCTAATCTATTTTCCCTGAAAGTGGGAATTAATGAATTGTTATTACTGTTTTCCAAAGAAGTGACTTCTTCATTATCTACAGATTTAGAAGAATAGTACTCTTCAAAATATGCAAACATTTTATGTTAATGTCATAGTAGTGTTAGATGGAAAATTTGTAACTATAAAATTATAAACGATGGCACTCACAGCAGACTGTTGGCTATATGTTTCTACAGTCACTATTAACTAACCTCTTCTATTTTATGATTTGATAGTTCAAAGCTTAAACATAGCAGAGACATTATTTCTAAGGGCCAATGGGCTAAACATTTGGCCAGGTAGCTTCTTATATCCATTTGAACCTAAAAAGCCACAAGAAATGAAATAAATTCCATCTCAGCCTGTATGAAACTGGAAAATCACAGAGCAATGAGTGATAACTTGCTTTTGACCTGGTAAGCTGAAGCAAGTTCTAACGGTGCCAATAAAGCGCATGGTTGCTTACTTCTAGGAGCTCTTCCATTTGTAGTTCAAGTCTACAGCATCTTCCTAATCAGCACAGTAAAGCTAAGTGAGAATCCTGAATGTTTTATGCATCTTAGAGAAGATGACAAAGAGGATGTTTACATTATTACTTAAAAGTATATTCCTTGCAGTACGTCTTTCAATAGACTATAATTTCATTTTGATTGTGTGCATAATTGGGCCTTTCTTTTTTCTTTTAAGTTTTTTTTTAAGATGTATTTATTTTATTATGTATGCAATGTTCTGCCTACATGTACACCTGAACACCAGAAGAGGGCACCAGATCTCCTTATAGGTGGTTGTGAGCCACCATGTGGTTGCTGGGAATTGAACTCAGGACCTCTGAAAGAGTAAGCAGTCCTCTTAACCTCTGAGCCATCTCTCCAGCCCTCTGGGGCTTTCTTATGATTCAGGTCTGGTACAACCAACATAAAACTGAGAATCAAATTTACACAGTGGATGATGGTTGGCATGTATGATATTATATGTACCTATGTGCATGTGTATATTTATTATTTGTGTCAATACTGCTGCATGTGTGCCTGCCACAAATGTGGAGGTCAAGGGACATTCTTGAATATTGGGCCCTGGGGTCTACCTCCTTAGGGGAAGGGTCTTTTGTTCACCACTGAATACAGCAGGCTAGCTGGCTACAAAGCTTCTAAGGATACTTCATTTACTCCTTCCTGTCCCTAAGGAGGAACACTGCAATTCCAGCCTCATGATTCTACCCACATATGGCTTTTTGTGGGCTCTGCAGATTATGCCTGCATAGTAAGTTATTCACCTACTGACTCATCTACCAAGCTTGGTTTTTGAATTTTAAAGATGATATGAACATTAAAAGGAACCTATCTTGCAATGTATCTAGCAAGGCAATGTATCTAGCAAAGTAAAGGGGACTTCCGAAGAGACACGGTTATTTTCTTAATTAAAGAGTCTGCCTGGTACATTGTGAAGTGGTGCTACTCCCTATCTGTTAGTGTCTTAAGGATGTATGACATCTAGGTCAGCCCAATGAGAGGAGAGAATCTGAGTGTAAAGCCAGGTCAACTTACCGAATTCTACTGGATTTAGAAACATAAGTACCATTGTTGTAGGTATCGATTAATATTCACTATTGATATATCTTCTGGTAACGCTTGCTGTTCATCTTAAACAGCTGTATAACCAAATCACCACACAGAGACTGTGTTTATTTAGTTAACCTAGAACACAATGCTGGGCAATAATTACTCCCTCCTAAACCTCCAAGCCCTCATAGTTTCCTAACATTTACATTTCCCACATTATACTTGATCTTAGTGATATATTAGGTCCATCCATCTCTCCACTTAGTTTTGATATCTCTTCTCCAGCCCTCTTTCCTATCTCTTCTCTTGCCCCTTCTCCTCCCACTCATTTCCTGCTCTCTGGCTCCTCTCCTCTTTCCTGTCCTCTGGCTCCTCCCTTTGCACAACATTGTGGCTAGTTGTTTTATTTTGACCTGTTTACACACAGTTGAGACAGGATGCTTAGAATAAGTATCACAATGCAATATCCGGATTGAAACTAGAGAGTTGGGGGAAGAAATCAGCATTTAAATGAACAAGGTTAAGGTGCATACATTTCAAAAGAACATTATACCAACATACCATCATCATTTGATCTTTTTGGACTTGTCTGGTTGTGTCTGTCTTCACATGACTCTATTCCTCTCTTTGTGTGGATTCAATCTTAGGATGTTAAAAAGAAGATAAAATCAGATATTCAAGGCTTAAACAATACCAGTTCATTGTATCCAACTTTAAAGAAAATCTCCTTTGTTAAAAAAAAAATCTAACAAAGTTCTGGAATAAATATCCTGGCATCAGTTTTTCTACTGACAACCCCAATTATTACAGCCTAGGTTGTGGGATGACAGTGAGCAGTAAGTCCTGATCATCCACAAGCTATGAGAATGGTAGAGAAAGGTTCATTTTGATATAAATCATTGTAGTGGTCTGAATGAGAATGGGCCCCATAGCTCCCTAGGTTTGAATTCCTGGTCAACAATTAATGGAACTGTTTGGGGTATGTGACGTTGTTGGAAGAGTGTCATATGGGGGTGAACTTTGAGGTTTCAAAAGCCCACACCATTCCCATTTAGCAAGCTCTCTGTTTGGTAGTTGTTTCAACATTTAAGTTCTCAGCTACTGCTCCAACACCACACCTACTTTCCTGCTGCCATGCTCCAACCATAACTGTTAGGTATTCACCCTCTGAAGCTGTAAGCAAATTCCAAAATTAAATGATTTATTATGTAGTCATGTTGTCTCTTCACAGCAATACAAAAGGAACCCAGTCAACTACATATGTTTGAAACAGGAAGGACTATGTCTGACAAGGAAAGTAAGATGCCCTTTTCAGGGAACTACGGAATGTGAATCGGAATAAATAACCTTGATTCATAAACAAAACAGAAGATATGGGTCTCAGCTTCAGGAGATACTGAGGATTGTGGGTAATCTCAGCCCTGGGATGTGCTTGGCTTTATAGTCCAACTATAAAAACAATATTTGAAAGACTTTAAATTTCTGTGTTTTTCTTTTTTAAGTAATATGCATGCTTGTGTGCCTCTCTTTCTCTTTCTCTCTCTCTTCCTCTCTCTCTCTCTCTCTCTCTCTCTCTCTCTCTGTGTGTGTGTGTGTGTGTGTGTTTGTGTATGTGTGTGTGTACAGGTATACATATGTGGATGCTGGAAGCTGACTTCAGAAGTTGTCCTTGTTTACTATCCATCTTAATCAGTGAGGCAAAGTTTCTCTGTCAAACATGTAGCTCACCTATATTGTTAATCTAGCTAGCCAGTCAGCTCTAGGAATTTTGTCTCTCAATTCTGAAACTGGAATTAAAGGGGGGGGGGGTGCTACATGGCCACTCAGCATTTATCTCGGTTCTGAAGATCTAAAAGTTCTATACTTGTGTTAGCACAGCATGATCTTTTAACCCTGAGTCACTTTTCCAGCCCAAGACAGACTTGTTTTATTTCAAATAGGTGTGTGTGTGTGTGTTTTCTTTGGAGCAAGTTCATAGCATTCCAAGTGTTCTAGTTACATTTCTATTGCTTTGAGAAAACACTTTAACCAAAGGCAAAATAGGGAGAGGGGGTTATTTGCTTAGATATAATGACTAAGCAGTTCAATGAGGAAAACCAAGGCAAGAACTCAAAGAGGACAGGAACCTGGAGCTGATGCTGAGGCGAGAGAGTGGGAGTGTTTGCTGCCTTGCTTCTCATGATTTATTCAGCCTGCTTTATTTTAAACCCAAGACCACCAGGCCAGGAGTGGCAACCCCAATAGCACACATTAAATGACTACACAAATAGAAGAGCAGTCACAAAAAGTTGAGTAAAGATGAAATGTGGATACATAATTTTGTGTTGCTGAGAGATTGCTGCACTGAATGGGGGCTCCTTCCACAGTTAGACTATTCAGTGTGAGAATGTGATGTTTAAACTTCGATTGTCTGCCATGTGCCTGGAAGTGAGCTATAAGAGCTTGACATTTAATACTGCTTTGTAAACTTGACAGATAAACAACACACAGTTACAGGAATCTGTTATATTAAAATACTACCTTGTCTGAGAGTATAATTAGCATCTGTTTTGTAACATCTTGTGAATTTGAAGGTTTGGAATGTGAGCTGCTCTTGCTGGACCAGGTTGGTTTTTCAGGTTTTCTGATGGGTAAGTAATGGGGTTATTGGAGTAAAGGAAGCTCACTCTTCCATGTCTAAAGGATTCACTCCCATGTGTGTTGCCTAAATTACACATGAAGGCTGATAGTTCTTAGCGTATCTCCACATGGTCTTTCTGTCAGGGTAAAGGTTGGACTTGGAGCTGGCAGCATCATTTCCAGTGAATTGTAATGGAGAAATCCGCCATAAGTGAGTGCAGATACAAAGAAGAGAAATAGACCCTGTCTGTGGAGAACACATGAAAGACCACCATTTTTATTTATTTGATTTTTTTGTGTGTATATCTGTATGTCTGAACAAGTGTGTATAGAGCCCATGCTTATTTACACATGAACTTGAAGAAGCCAGAGGTCAACCTTTAGTGTCTTTTCTCAGAAGCTATACATCTTGATTTTGAAAGGGTCTCTCACTGGGACCGGGGGTTCACAAACTGGTATAGAGGGCTGTCAGGTGAGCTCTGACAGTCCCTGTCTCTTCCGCTCCATTGCTGTTTTCACAACAGTGTAGCATCATCCCCACCACCATATTATGTAGTTTCTGGGGGATCAAAATCAGGTCCTCTGCTTGCATGGGAGCATTTTACCACTGAGTCATCTCTCCAGCTCCTCTCCTGTTGTCTTGAGTGACCCACAAGCATGGAACATCTTCTATCTTTATTTTATTGTTTTAAAAAGAGTCCAAAAATAATTGGTAAAATGTCCAAGGAAATAATGTTAATAAATAGGAAAACTTCCTCTTCAACCCAAGGATTATGATTTATTCATGATAAAACCCTGTGTCTATAGGATGTGTTGTATAAATGTTTAATTGAAAGAAAAGATGAAAAATAACATTTTCAGGGAGTGTTTATTAAACTGCCAACTATTAATTTTCCTTCTTTAATAAAGCACTGTGACATTTCTCAGTTTGAAGCTTTCGTATTATTTTTAAGGGACCAGCGTTCTTAGACTTTAAAACCTGGCACGCCTCCTAGCTTCCACTGAATTGACAATGGCTGTGTTCATTTGTTCTGAGTGATGGGCTGGCTAAAAGCAGAGGTCCCAGTATTTTCCAGAAGGCCTGGCTTACCAAGTGTGTATAACTCTGCTTGTCTTTTGATGACCAGAAAAGAGTTGAGGGCTAGAGCCTCTAACCCCATTTTATATTAAATGCTCTAGCGTGTGGAGAATGGAGAAAAAAAAATTGAATATCTGGTTATATCCAGCCAAAATGAGGAACTAGGTCTTCACTGCCTAACATTAGAGTTTTTATTAACTTAGGCTAAAATAAGCATTGTTTTTAGGCCACTTTGACTGCTTTTTCTGATGCATTAATTATAACAAATATAATAAGAAATGGGTAATTTGTGATTCTTGAATCAGATGGAAAGAGAGAAAAGGCAGTGTTCCCATTTTTAGACAAATTTCTATGCTGTAAGTTAAATGTATTTGGTAAAAAAGACAAGCAATGGTAACTTGTAGCCAGGAGCCATCCCTCATGGGTAATGGGTCCAATCACCAAGCTCTAAATTAAGTTAATGTATATAATAAAAATGGCTGGGAAATGGTGCTTTTTAAGGCCAGGGGCTACCCTTCAGTGGTCACTGGTCCCATTGAAAAGTGTGTGAGCTCACCGTATTGTTCTCTTCTGGGACATGAAAATGTCAAGGCTCCTTGCTGTGACTGTAGGAAGCTTAGCTGTAGGAAAAGCAGGAAGCATGCAGTGCAGCAAGAAGCTAGAGAACCAGGAGACGTCTGTAGCTGCAGATGATGGCAGCTCTCCAGACTGGAGAAAGAGAGGAGCTGGGCCAATGGGACCTCTGGGCTGTCAATCCCAATTGTCAATGGGTGTTGTGGTATGCCTCATCTAGCTGCTCAGACTCACTCTGTTCAGGTAGCACAGGCCAAGTTCTTCGTTTTTGTATCTTCCTCAACCAGCAATTCCCAGTCACACCAGTTACCTTATACTAACCCCTTCCCCAAATACACTATTTTATCAGGGCATGTTCAACAAGTCATTTAAAAATATATGTAAAAGTCTGGGGAGATGGCTCAGTTGTTAAAGAGACTGCCACGCAGGAATGAGGACTTGAGCTTAGATACCCAGCACCCATGTAATATTTAGATGTGTGTTTGTTTCTTCAGCATTGGGGGAGGATGACTACATAGGAAGACCCCTGTAACTTTGACTAAAATACAAGTAACAGCTGGATATCTTTTTTTCATATTGTGAAATTACTCTAAAGGAAGATGCAAAACAGTGATGTGATATATAGTTTTGACACTATAGAGATTTATAAAACATTACAGTGCAATGGCTGGACATATTGCAGTCATCTTATAAGGAGAAAATTATTGCAGCATAGATCCCAGTAAGTAAATGTCTAAAAAAAAAGCCTGCATCTGAATGGCAAACCTGATAGACATTGAAAGTAGGAGAAGACAGGGAACAGGACAGGCGCTGTCTGAAAGACTATATCCATCAGGGTATCGAAGCAGATGCTGATACTCATAGCCAAACTTTTGGCAGAATGCAGAGAATCTTATGAAAGAAGGGGGAGATAGAAAGACCTGGAAGGGAACAGGAGTTCTACAAGGAGACAAACAGAGCCAATAATTTCTGGGCTCAGGGCGTTCTGCAGAGACTGATGAATCAACCAAAGACCACGCATGAAGAGGACCTAAAACCCCTGCTCAGATGTAACCCATGGGCAGCTCAGTTGCCATGTAGGTTCCCAAGTAAGGGGAATGGGAGCTGTCTCTGACATGGACTCAGTGGCTGGCATTTTGATCACACACACACACACATACACACACACACACACACACACACACACACACACACACACACACCGCCGAGAGGGGAACAGCCTTGCCAGGACACAGAGGAAGAAAATACAGCTAGTCCTGATGAGACCTGATAGGCTAGGGTCAGATGGAAGGGGAGGAGGACCTCCCCTATCACTGGACTAAGGGAGGGACACAGAGGGGGAAGAGGGAAAAAGATGGGACTGGGAGGAGGTAGAGCAGGGGTCTATAGCTGGGATACAAAGTGAATAAATTGTAATTAAAAGCCTGTATATGATTATATCTACAGACAAGCAAATAGACCCAATTTGGTGATCTCCAGGTTCAGTGATTGAGTCTGTCTTAAAAAATTAAGTCAAGATTGGTTGAAGAAGACATCAGGTGTTGACCCCCAGCTTCCACTCACAAGAACACACACACACACAGCATACTCTCACACACATGCACACAAGCATTCACACACACACACACACACACACACACACACACACACCATCTTAAAGAAAAGCACTGTCTGCAATCATCAAACATGATTAACTCATTAATTTTCTGGTCAGTTAAATTTGGCTTTCCTCAGGAGGAAAACTTTGTGGGAGGTTAATGAGGTCATGGAAAAACTGTTTACTAAATTCTGAGAGAAAAAAAAACTCAGAAGAGAATTTAGTTTGTGTTAAAGAACACATTCCTTCAGCTAAACACATTTCATCACTGTGCTTGCCACACCAAGATCATGCCTGGGCTCAGCCTCCATCAATTATGATGAGATGTTAAACATGTCTTCTGAGCTTCATATTATTTATTTGCAGCACAGCAGTTAATAGTTTCTGTGGTGATCAGTTTATGTTGGGTGTCAGCTTGATAGGCTCTAGAGTCATCCTAGAGAAATAGCTCTGGAAATGTCCCTGAGATAGTTTCTAGATGCTTTAACTGAGGAGTGCAGGCCCACATTAAATGCTGCATTCCTGCACTGAGTTAAAAGGAGAAAATCAACTGATTACCAACATTCATCTCTCTCTGCTTCTTCACTGTGGATGTGATGGAGCAATCTAAGGCCATGGGATGGTGCTGCCCACCTCAAAAAATTAAAGACTAGAAACTCCCTCACAGACATTATCAAGGTTTGTTTCCTAGGTGACTCTACACAGTGCCAAGTTGATAATCAATATTAATCTCCACAGTTCCTGTCCCTTCTAGCTTAATCCCAACTCTGTGAAAGAATTCCTGTGTCTTCCTCAAATTCAAGTGTTCTAAAAAGTTTGTATCATCTGCAGATGTTGCAGGCTGCTTCTTGTTTCAGCTGTTCTCACATACTGGTCCAAGGATAACTAGAGATGAAGCACTTTGATTTGAAAATTAACATGGTCATAAGCTATCTTCATCCACAGAAGCACAACTGTAGACATACAGCAGTAGTTTTCCCAGAGGCTGTTTGCTTTAGCATTACCAGGCTAGATCATCAGACATGTACTGCAAGTTTTTGTTATAAATGGTCTTGATTTTATTTAGACCAAATATATACTCCTACATTTGAAAATAATGTAGATATCTACTATTGACATGACATTAAAAATTCATAAAAGATATGGTATCCAGAATGTTTAAAAACTCCTAAATTAAGTAAATGTCCCATTTTCAGTGCCATGTCTGGACTAGGAATAAAATGTGACAGTTTAGACTGTAAGAGGAAGTATGCATAGTCCACAATCTTCCAGTATTGGTTAGATACTTAGGATGAAGCAGATTCTTCTAGTTTGTGTGTGCTTTTGCATGTGTGTGTGTGTGTGTGTGTGTGCATGTAGAAGTGAGGGATGATTGTTAGGCATCTTCATTAATCTCTCTGTCTTATGTTTTGAGACAGGGACCATTAATGGAGCTCACTGATTGTCTCAAATTTCTAATGAGTGAGCCCCAATGACACTCCTGTCTTCTCCCCTCAAGTGCTGACAAGTGAATCTTTCTGTCCTTAGCTTTTTACATAGTACTGTGTATATAAGCTTAAGTGACAAGCCCCTTACTAATTAAACCATTTCCCCAGCTCCTCTTTTCTATCTCTGTTTTGCTCTTGTGATGCCTGAGATTGCATGATCACTTCAGTCCATCCTAAGCCTGAGATGTCCACATATAAGTCACTCTGAAGTTTTGTATTCAAAGCTGCCCAAGGCTGTAGGCACATTGCTATGTAAGAGAATTCATCACTGTTGTTTCTATCCTGGTACATTGAGCCTTGTTACTTGATGTATAAAATATTCTAATGGATAAAAAATACAAGATGTCAACTCAAAGAAAGGGAAGAGAATCAAATCCCCGAAGGTGCCTACAATGATTCTTTTTTGTGGCCTCTTAACTCTCCAATTTGAAGTCCCACTTCAGAGCAGTTACTGAATATTTGTAGCTAATTCAAGCTCTGGTCAAAGAGTTACTACTGAGACATGAAATACCCTGGTTTTGCTCATGTACTTTTAAAAAGTCAGAAACAAGAATAAACAAGTTCATGGCCTTCATTCAGCTATGACTCCATGTTAAATCAATAAAAAAAAAATGCCTTGGGAAGAGGAAATCCAAAGGATTTCTATAATCCAAAGGAATGAATTCTGCAGCCACTTTTAAATATTAGCATAAAACCTCAAAACTAATTTCTCTGTGGAAAATATACTTAATGCAGAATATGTCCTGAGAGAATGATACCTAGAATTTTAAACTTTAGTCACGTTGCTAACGTCTTTGCAATTCGGCATTCACTGTCTTATATCCATAGAGGTACCATTGCATGAGGCTTGTTGCCAGGCAACCAGTTAATATTTGTTCAATTGTTCAGCCAGTGAATTGTTAACTGGAAGTAATGGATTCTCAAATGTAGACTTTTGAATTTTTCTTTTTTTGTAATTATAATTACATAATTTATCATTCCTCTTTCCTCCCTTCAAACCCTCCAGTATACCCTTACTTGCTGGCTTTCAAATTCATGGCTTTGTTTTTTTATTAATTATTGCTTTATACATGTATGTGTATTCATATATATTCCTAGATGCATTAATACACCGTCCCCAGTCTGTGCAGCATCACTTGTATGTGTTTTCAGAGTTGACCATTACTTTTGGATACCCAGTTAGTATGCTCTTCCTTGGGAAGTATATTTCTCCTGGTCTCATTATTCCTTAGTTCCCTGTAGTTCATTGGGTGGGACTGAGGGGTTGTAGGCTTTGACTCATCCATTTTGGCATGTCTGTTGCTGTCCTTGTTAAGCTCATGATTAGGCAATCCTGTCCTGAAGTTTTATGGTAGACATTTGGTACGTAGATTAGCTTACTTTTTTTTTCTTATTTGCCTTCTTATATTATATCACATTTATCTACCCACCTGCTATTTATCTAATCTATCATCAATTTGTCTAATTACATATATTTTTT